>JAUPFP010000006.1:0-290000 GCA_036925085.1 Brachycybe producta
AAATTTTTGTCCATAAAAACTTATTTTGTATCTTGTTTCATAACCGACTGCTAATCTAGTTTCTTATAAACTAGAATAGAGAGTAGAAAGTTGTTTCTGAAATCTTATTATCTTGCTTCAGATTTTGCTTTTACTGACGGACGGATCAGCAAGGAACAAAGAACGTTCTCTTTACAGACATTGAGAGAGTTCGGACTGGGAAAATCCACAATGGAAACGATCATCATGGACCAAGTGGACAAACTGACCGCTCAGTTGATGACCACTCAATCTAACGGACATTCCGTTCAAATCACCGAAATGTTTTTCATTCCGTTGATGAATATCATTTGGGGAATAACATCAGGTCAAGATGTCAACTGGTTTAGAAGGCTAACCTTTGACCTTAATTAATCTCTTAACACAGGAAAACAGTTCGAGGATTCTGACGAATACATAAAAACTTACAAACAAGCGTTTGCGGTTGCAGCTCCCGGCAAATGGAGTACCATCAACCATTTGCCTTTTTTGAGGTTCCTCATTCCAGGAGGTCTCGGTTACGAAAAGGTCAAAAAACACGCGGATGAAATACACGATTTTATAGGAAAAGAAGTGGACCAACACGAGAAAGAGTTTCAAGAGAACAATCTGAGGGATTTCATTGATTCTTACCTATCGGAAATCGCAAAAAGAAAAGAAAAGGGAACGGACCAACCTCCGTTTAATCGTAAGAAAAAACCATGGGCCCTTCTTCGGACCCTTACGGATATAACTGTAAAACGATGGTTCTTCTTTTTATTTGTGTTCAAGGTGAATATCTTGTTGGATCCATTCTGGATCTCTTCGTTGGAGGAGTCGAAACATCGAATACAACTTTAAGTTGGGCTGTTTTATATATGGTTCTCAATCCGGAAATACAAGTCAAAGTTCAAACGGAACTGGATGCTGTTATGGCTAAAGATTCCTTCATACCGTTCAGTACAAAATCAAGGCCAGTTCGTGACCCATATGAACCTATAATTAGGGTTCGAATTTCTATGCAAAATATCAAAAGCAAATGCTTCCCAATCTGTGGCCCCCAAGTGCCAATTGTGAAGTAACATTCTCCGTATTAAGATCAACCAACAATTGTTTTTTCTTTCAATCAAAAACACTGCTTAGAAGCTAGAATTTTCTAATTGACAACCTATAGTGACCAGATATGTGGCCTCTAATCAGCATTTTTATTCGAAAAAAATTGCAATTGCTCTAATGATGATGATGATGATGATTATTTCACAATTGGCACTTGGGCCACAAATTGAGAAACATTTGCTTTTGATATTTTACATAGAAATCCGAGCCTTAATAATTAAGAATTCAAAAATCAGCTATTCATAAATCATTGTAATGTTTGACATCTTGCAGAGTTCCATACACTGACGCAACACTTCTAGAAGTACAACGTCACGCTACGGTAGCACCGCTCGGTATTCCGCACCGCACTTTGAAAGACACGACTCTGAACGGCTACAAAATTCCTAAAGACTCCACAATCTACGTTAACTTCTTTGCCATTCACCACGATGAGGATTACTGGACTGATCCCGAGGAGTTTCTACCGGAGAGGTTCTTAGACGAAACCGGAACGGAAGTTAAGAAGAACGAAAGTTACATTCCGTTCTCGATCGGTACGAACCGCATCTCGAAAAGCGTGTAAATGACACAAATTTCACCCACTAATTAACTAATTTTATAGGACCTAGGCAATGTATCGGAGATTCCCTGGCTAAAATGCAGCTATTTCTATTCTTCACCTGTCTTTTGAGACGTTTCACATTCGAATTGGTCTCCAGTGAACCGAAACCTACTTTGGAACCGGTTGTTGCAACTCTTTTAAGGCCTAAACCTTTCAATGTCATTGTTAAACCAAGATAAATATTGTGTATTTTACGTAATGTCATTAATAATTAACTTTCTATGAACTCGTAAATATTTGTGAATGAAGTTTACTAATAATAAACTTACATAGAAATAAAAAAAATGATAGGAAAATCAAGTTATTTCTATCATTCACACCCTGAAATATCTGTCATTGAATTACCCGAATTTCTCATTTATTTCGTCTAAAAAAGGGGCGAATACAAGCATTAAAAGTTCGGAAAATATCCATTCGGATAGTGCCTTGTATCCGACCGGATCGGATATCCGCGGCATCTCTATTTCATTTTATCTGATTGTTTTGCAAACTGCGGGTGGAGGACGTTAATTTCGTCTTCCCGGTACACTTGTTAAGCGAAGGACACACATACGGAAAATCAGCCAAGAATTTAAGGCCAAAAAAGAATTTTTGAAAGAATTTCAAATTCTGGCCGATTTTCTTGTAAGAAAAAAAAAATTGAGATTGGCTCAACTTTTTCTTTGCACAGAATCTTGTTTTAATATTCTGTCTGACCAATTAGAGCAGCTCAAACCACCTAATAAAATCAACCCCCCCCCCTCACTTTTTAATAAAGAGAGGGGTGCAAAGGTTGTGCCCTAAAGCCTAAAGGTCATTTTTACAGTTGTGGTGGGACCACTTTCTCAAAACGGATGACGTCACCCCTTTTTCCCCAATGTTAATTTCTGTTCTGATGTGTGGCCACCATTATAAAGGATTTCTTTTTCTTTTCTCGGGAGATTTTGCCAAAAAACAATTCCGTATGTATGTTTACTCTAATTGGAATAACTTAATAGCTAGCCTCTACCTCCCACCTTGATCATCATTTCAGATGGACATGTTTGAGAAAGAGACATGTATATTATATTAAATACCTGTTTATTTATTATAAGTGTCGTTGAATTCGCCAAACGTGACGAAATAAGTTAATAAATGGCCTAACATTGAAAATGATAGGCCAGGCCAAGTGTTGCAAAACAAGGTCGCAAAAGAGAAGGCTTTTGACCGTAAAGAAAATAGCCTAAAAATCCAAGTCACATAAAAAGAGGCAAAGGAAATTACCATATCATTTGTATTTCGTTTTTAGATTCTTGAATTGCAAGAAGTGAAATATGTTTACGAGTCTCGTAATCGGAGCTTTGGGAACGTTACTTTTGGTCTACTACATCTATTTTAGAAATCGGAATCTACCTCCAGGACCATATGGCTTACCATTTGTGGGCTACATTCCGTTCCTGGGAAAGAATCCGATAAGAACGTTTACTAATCTCAAAAAGAAGTATGGGAACGTGTCGTGTATATCACTGGGAATGAATAATATCATCGTACTCAATGATATCAAGTCCATGAAAGAGGCCCTTGTCAAACAAGGAGACATTTTCAGCGGACGTCCCGATATGATCCTATCCAAAATCATATTCGGTGGCAAAGGTATAATTGGAATTGTCAAAAATGAAACATTTCAAAGGATTTTTATTTTATTAATATAAAAACAGACGTTAGAAAAGAAAACGGTTTTACTAAAAGTATTTTCACGTTGATATCTTTCAAAATAAGCTTTTTATGGTCAAGTTTGAAAACGCAGACTTTTTTTTAAAAAATTTTGTCTATAAAAAGTTTATTTTGTATCAGCTCTTTATAAAACATCATAACTGACTGCTAATCTAGTTTCTTATAAACTAGAGATTAGAAAGCAGAAAGCTGTTTCTGAAATCTTATTATATCTTGCTTCAGATTTTGCTTTTACTGACGGACGGATCAGCAAGGAACAAAGAACGTTCTCTTTACAGACATTGAGAGAATTCGGACTGGGAAAATCCACAATGGAAACGATCATCATGGACCAAGTGGACAAACTGACCGCTCAGTTGATGACCACTCAATCAAACGGACATTCCGTTCAAATCACCGAAATGTTTTTCATTCCGTTGATGAATATCATTTGGAGAATAACATCAGGTCAAGATGTCAACCGGTTTATAAGTCTAACCTTTGACCTTAATTAATCTCTTAACACAGGAAAACAGTTTGAGGATTCTGATGAATACATGAAAACTTACAAACAAGCGTTTGCGGTTGCAACTCCCGGCAAATGGAGTACCATCAACCATTTGCCTTTTTTGAGGTTCCTCATTCCAGGAGGTCTCGGTTACGAAAAGGTCAAAAAACACGCGGATGAAATACACGATTTTATAAGAAAAGAAGTGGACCAACACGAGAAAGCGTTTCAAGAAAACAATCTGAGGGATTTCATTGATTCTTACCTATCCGAAATCGCAAACAGAAAAGAGAAGGGAACGGATCAACCTCCTTTTAATCGTAAGAAAAAACCATGGGTCAAGAAGGGTCCTCTCACCCTTACAGGGACTTGCTGGACTGGCAACTCGCTATCTTCTCCATGTTAAAGCGTTGGCTGCATGTTCTTAGGCAAAAGTGATGCCAGCTCCGTCTGGTGCATTATTTTTTTTACAGAAAATCGGAGTGAAAAAGTCTGTTTTTTTTTGTGTGGTTCAACGTTGATTGATGTGACGTCAGGTACATACCAATTAGAAGTTGCGTTCGTCATAAAAAGGGCAGAGCCAACTTCTGTTCGTCCCTCCCGATTTCTAATTGCCTGTGTCATAGCGTAGTTCTTCATCCGCCATACTTTTTATACTAATATTATATAAAAATACACCCTATATAGCTACAAAATGAACTCGTCCAAAACTTGACTTTTACTACCAAGTTCATATACCATAGTCCCGCTAGAGGCGCCACTTGGAAAACGACGATGCAAAACTGTCAAACAAAATTTCGGTAGTTGCCAGTCCAGTAAAGTAATAGTCTAAGGTAAAACCATGGTTCAACCTCTCTATTTGTGTTCAAGGTGAATATCTTATTGGATCCATTCTGGATCTCTTCGTTGGAGGAATCGAAACATCGAACACGACTTTAAGTTGGGCTGTTTTATATATGGTTCTCAATCCGGAAATACAAGTCAAAGTTCAAACGGAACTGGATGCTGTTATGGCTAAAGATTCCTTCATACCGTTCAGTACAAAATCAAGGTTAGTTCGTGATTTATGAACCTATAGTAATTAAGGCTCGGATTTCTATGCAAAATGTGACACCCCACGTTTTGGGTTTTTTTATTCACCCTGTTCGTTCCTCGTTTTCTCTTTGGGGTAATCAGCTGGCATCCATGTGATTGTGGTGACGTCAGTCGGACTGTCACGGCTGATAGGTGAATTTGCCAATCATGTGATCGACACTTCATAAAAAGGGCGTGGACGATCACCACTGATTTGAGAGACAAATTCAAACACTGGCAATTAGAAATCGGGAAAACAGAAGTTAGCCCCGCCCTTTTTATGACGACCGGCAACTTCTAATTGGTTTGTTGTGTGGATCGACGTTGAAAAGGACGGAGCATGTGACGTCAGACTACTTAACCAACCAATTAAAAGTTGCATTCGTCATAGAAAGGGCAGAGCCAACTTCTGTTTGTCCCGATTTCTAATTGCCTGTAATTCAAATATCAGATGTTCTTTCTCAACTGGTCATCAAAATGGACACAGCGTCTTTTGCTGATACGAGGAAAGAACAGTCTAAGAGCCCCTTGAGGTTCTTTTATAGCGTTAAGGTTTTTCTACTTTTATTCGTTCATTAAATAAAGCTCGTTTTATATTTTCCCTGGCTTCGTTTGACCTTATTTCGGGACCTAAATCGAGTGAACGCAGGTTGAGGTGCCCCATTTTGTGAGCACAGCCTGGAATCTGATTCCCGGCAAGTTTCAAAACTATCAAAAGCAAAAGCTTGTCAATCTGTGGCCCCCAAGTACCAATTGTGAAGACACAATCTCCACATTTAGATCAACCAACAATTTTTTTTTTCAATCAAAAACACTGGTTAGAGACTAGAATTTTTTAATTGACAACCTATAGTGACCAGATATGTGGCCACTAATCAGCATTTTTAGTTAGAAAAGGAATTAATAGTTGGTTGATCTAATGATGATGATTACTTCACAATTGGGACACTTGGGCCACAAATGGAGAAACATTTGCTTTTGATATTTTGCAGAGAAATCAGAGCCTTAATAACTAAGAATTCAAAAATCAGCTATTCATAAATCATTTTAATGTTTGACATCTTGCAGAGTTCCATACACTGACGCAACACTTTTAGAAGTCCAACGTCACGCTACGGTAGCACCGATCGGTGTTCCGCACCGCGCTTTGAAAGACACGACTCTGTACGGCTACAAAATTCCTAAAGACTCCACAATCTACACGAACTTCTTTGCCATTCACCACGATGAGGATTACTGGACTGATCCCGAGGAGTTTCTACCAGAAAGGTTCTTAGACGAAACCGGAACAGAAGTTAAGAAGAACGAAAGTTACATTCCGTTCTCGATCGGTACGAACCGCATCTCGAAAAGCGTGTAAATGACCCAAATTTCACTCACTAATTAACTAATTTTATAGGACCTAGGCAATGTATCGGCGAATCTCTGGCTAAAATGCAACTTTTTTTGTTCTTCACTTGTCTTTTGAGACGTTTCACATTCGAATTGGTCTCCAGTGAACCGAAACCTACTGTGGAACCAATTATTGGAACCCTTTTAAGGCCTAAACCTTTCAACGTCCTTGTTAAACCAAGATAAATCTTGTGTATTTTACGTAATGTCTGTCATTAATAATTAACATTCTATGAAATCGTAAATATTTGGGAATGAAGTTTACTTAGGATACTAATTTGGTGTCCCTGACACACTTGTTACACTTAATTAAAATCTCTTAATATCTAGCCTCTCCCTCTAAACCTTCGTCATCATTTTAGATGGACACGTTTGTGATACATATACATGTACATATTATTAGCCAGACATGACGAAATAAATTGATAATTAACATTGGAAATGATAGGTCAAATGTTGCGCAACAAGGTCGCAAAAATGAAGCCTTTCGACCACAGAGAAAATGGCCTAAATCAAAGTCCCATAAAAAGAAACAGAAATTATAAAAGTTCACAAACCTTTTGTATTTTGATTTTGGATTCTTGAATTGCAATAAGTTGAAATGTTTTTTAGTCTAGTAATCGGGGCTTTGGGAATGTTTCTTTTGGCCTACGTCTGTTTCAGAAATCGGAATCTACCTCCAGGACCATATGGCTTACCATTTATGGGCTACATTCCATTCCTGGGAAAAGAATTCAATATGAACGTTTACTAATATTAAAAAGTACGGGAATGTATCGTGTTATCACTGGGAATGAATAATGACATCATACTGAATGATATGAGGTCCTTGCATGTTTCAGACCACGAAATGAAACAATCCATTTCCCTGACTTATCTCAACTTCAATATACCTAATACACATATAATAATTTAGTACTTATTTTTAAACCTCATTTACTAAGGCAAAATTTGTATGTAACTTTACACAAATTACTATGAATTTATGTAATAAATAATTTTTTTCTTGTTAAACTGATTATTGCACATATGATTGGAACTAAAGCTTGATGCATACACAGCCCGATTTATTAGAATCAACAGTGTGAGCTTTTGACATCAACCCATTTTTATTACCAACCTTTAGATGACATTTTCCACATTTCGTTTCCTCTCTAAACAGTATGGTACCTGCACAGAGAAGATCCGAGCTGTAGAGAGAGCTGGATGGCGACAGATTGTAGTCACTCTTCTGCATGGGGGTGAAATCGATGCAGGAGAGTGGCGGCCATCTCTCTCTCTCTTCCGGTTGATGCTGATATACATCTTCTCCATCGGTATACCGACAAGAGAAGATGTTGTAGCTGCTGAGAATCGTATAACTCCTGCCCTATGGAGTCTCCGGCCTCTGAAGAGAAGTTAGTTACATATAGACAGAAAGACAACGCTGTTTCTTGTTATAACACTCTTTATTCATCACTTGTAAGAAACACAGAATACAAGAATGAATATTAATAATACTAACGGTAAATCCTCAGGCCCATGATTCGGAATAAGATCGCGTAATACAGGCAAAGGATAAGAACTGAGGAACAAAGAGGAACACGGTCCTTTTATACCTTGGACCTGTGTACACCTGCGAGGTGTAACCAGGTCCAAGTGACCGTGGTCCTATGTGTATCAATCCGCCACTTGGGCATGAGTCAGAAAGGTGAGTCAGAGGGGAGGGAGGGACGGTTGAGAGTTGTTTACCCCCCGGGCTATGGTTTTGGCAGGATCACGATTTACAGGGTGTTACAACAGTGTTAAAACCAACATATTCGATCGTGTATGAAAAATAATACTGTGTTCGTTCCAACATCCAACATAGCCAACAAAAGTAGGACCTGCTCTACTTCAATCGAGCAAAATACAGTGTTGGGGAAAACTTATAACCAATTAGGAGCAAGTATAAGTGAGACTATCTAAAGCCCCGTTTTCACAATGATAGTTGTGTCACGATAGTTGCTGTCATGAGAGCAGCAACTATCGGTAGAACTATCATCGTGAAAACCACACGATAGTCACTATCACTATTGCGATAGCACACTTATCTCGTTTGGCTAGATAGTTGATAGTCAACTGTCGCGATAGTAATAGTTGTTGAGTGACCGGAGCTTATATTGAGAAATATCCAATTTGTAGGGAAATTTGGCTTCTGGAGAGAGAGAGAGAGAGAGAGAGAGAGAGAGAGAGGCAACACTGTTGTTGACTGAATGATATCCTGTGAAGTAGACGTGTCACACTATCACATGTGACAGACAACTATCACCGTTACTTCAAGACATTAACCCTTTTTATTTCTAATTGGTTTATATTTTGGCGTGACGCTCATAAAAGGCGCGAAGCCAAACAAATTCTGAAGCTGTCTACAGATGCCTGTCACATTTTTGACATTGAATTTGAATGGGCCAAAACCTTAAATTCGTATCATCACAAAAATCCCAAATTAAATTAGGTAACCATGTCAAAAGGAATGTCAACTCGACTATACTTGGAGGAAAGAGGACAAAGGTCAAATTTGGTACACGAGATGTTATATATCGAGTTTCAACTTTCTAATTCCAGAAACGGATGATCATGTTGTCGGTGCCACCAATAGAACGTGTTGTCATTATCAGTCGTTTGGGACAAAGTTCAAGTATTTTATTTTTTTTTAATAAATAGTAAATAAAACTGATACCGTAATAAATTCAGTTAGGTTAGAATAATCTTATTTATAGTAATCTAATAATAATCTAAAAAATACATTTGGCTTCTATATAAAAGAAAAGTAAAGGCGGATATGTTGTTTTATAACTTCAATAATATTGCCGGTTTGGAAAACCTTACCATAAAAAATACATTCTATACATGATTGCATATCATCATTTGACTGTTCTTTGCTTCTTGACATTCCGTAGAATGACTGACCTTTTCGATCTTTTAACTTAAGCACTAATTATCTGAACTTGAGGAAATTACCAATTCAAAATATAAGGTGACAAGATCTTTTAAACTAAAACTTAACCCTAGGAAATTCCTATTAATATCGATAAAAAGAAAATCAAAATTAACCATAATCTTTTGTTTTATTTTTTAGGTTTTTAGATTGCAAAAAAGTGAAATATGTTTACGAGTCTCGTAATCGGGGCTTTGGGAACGTTACTTTTGGTCTACTACATCTATTTTAGAAATCGGAATCTACCTCCAGGACCATATGGCTTACCTTTTGTGGGCTACATTCCGTTCCTGGGAAAGAATCCCATAATAACGTTTACTAATCTCAAAAAGAAGTACGGGAACGTGTCGTGTTTATCACTGGGAATGAATAATATCATCGTACTCAATGATATCAAGTCCATGAAAGAGGCCCTTGTCAAACAAGGAGACATTTTCAGTGGACGTCCTAATTTGATCCTATCCAAAATCATATTCAATGGGAAAGGTAACTGAAATTTGCTAAAACTGCAATATTTAAAAAAAATATATATTCGAATTTCCATAAAAAGTTTGGTTTTTAATTATAAGTTGGTTTTAAAACTCTTCATTATTTTGTCTTTCAGGATCAAAAATGATGAAAAACTTGATAGTATTTTAGAAAACTAGAAGGGTAGCTGAATTAATGATAATTCTCATGTTGAAATTTTTTTCAAAATAAGCTATACAAAACAGTAAAACGTTTATTTTGTAAGATATCAATCAACATGAGAATTACCAAATTAAGTAATTCAGTTACCCTTCTAGTTTCTAAAGCACTTTTAAGTTTCGTTCCTGAAAGACAAAAATAATCAAAGTTCGAAAATCAGCTCTTCATAAAACATCATTAACCGTTTGCAATTCTAGTTTCTTATAAACTAGACTAGAGAGTAGAAAGTTGCGTTTGAAATTTTTTTTACATCTTTTATTTATTATCTTGATTCAGATATCGCTTTTTCGGATGGCCCGATCTGTAAGGAACAGAGAATGTTCTTTTTAAAGACACTGAGAGAATTCGGACTGGGAAAATCCACAATAGAAATGGCCATCATGGACCAAGTGGACAAACTGACCGCTCACTTGATGACCACCACCACCACTCAATCTAACAGACATTCCGTTGAAATCACCAACTTGTTTTTTATTCCGTTGATGAATATCATTTGGGGAAAAACTTCAGGTCGGTAGGTCAACTGGTTTAGAAGGCTAACCTTTGACCTTCTTAAAATCTTTACCCACAGGCAAAGAGTTTGAGGATTCTGACGAATACATTAAAAAGTACAAACAAACGATTGCGGTTGCAACTCCCGGCAAATGGTGTGCCATCAACCATTTGCCTTTCTTGAGGTTCCTCATTCCAGGAGGCCTCGGTTACGAAAAGGTCAAGAAATACGCCGGTCAAATCCAGGATTTTATAGGAAAAGAACTGGACCAACACGAGAAAGAGTTTCAAGAGAACAATCTGAGACTTAGAGATTTCATCGATTGTTACCTGTTAGAAATCTCAAATAGAAAAGAGAAGGGAACGGATCGACCTCCTTTTAATCGTAAGAAGAAAAAAAAAACCCTGAGTCAAGAAGACCCTAAAGCTAGGGTTTCCTAAGATAGCGGAACCGTAATATTACGGTAAATGACGTCAGAAAACCGTTTTCATAGATGTAAATGGATGTGCTTTTCTCGAGAGCTGTGGTGCTTACCGTTCTCGAGAAAACCATATCCATTTACATAATATGAAAACAGTTTTGTGACGTCATTTACCGTAATATTACGATTCCGCTATCTTAGGAAACCCTAGCTTAAACGTATATAACTGTAAAATCCTGGTTCTGCCTCTTTGTGTTCAAGGTGAATATCTTGTTGGATCCATTCTGGATGTCTTCGTTGGAGGAATCGAAACATCGAACTCGACTTTAAGTTGGGCTCTTTTATATATGGCTCTCAATCCGGAAATCCAAGTCAAAGTTCAAACGGAACTGGATGCGGTTATAGCTAAAGATTCCTTCATCCCTTCCTGTGCAAAAAACCGGTCAGTTTGAGACTTATGAAGCTATAATATGACTGTCCCACAACGAACTGAAACCAAAGCAGCCATTTCTAAAAACAGATTAATTATTAGGGATAGGATTTTTATGCAAAATATATAAAAGCAAATATTTCCCAATTTGTGGCCCAAGAGCCAATTGTGAAGTAACTAATGCAAATTCAACAATTATTCTTTCTCAATCAAAGACGCTAGTTAGAGGCTAGAACTTTCTAGTTGACACTTGATAGTTAATCAGACAACTAGCCTCTAGTGAGCATTTTTGATTGGATAAAAGCATAATTGCAGTTGCTCTAATGATGATGATGATGATAATTTCACAATTGGCACTTGGGCCACAGATTGAGAAACATTTGCTTTTGATATTTTGCATACAAAGTCCGCGCTCTAATATAATCCGAATGCAATAATCACCTATTCATAAAACATTTTAATGCTTGAATTGAAATCTTGCAGAGTTCCATACACTGACGCAACACTTTTAGAAGTCCAACGTCACGCTACAGTAGCACCGATCGGTGTTCCGCACCGCGCTTTGAAAGATACGACTCTGTACGGCTACAAAATTCCTAAAGACTCCACAGTCTACGTGAACTTCTTTGCCATTCATCACGATGAGGATTACTGGACTGATCCCGAGGAGTTTCGACCAGAGAGGTTCTTAGACGAAACCGGAACGGAAGTTAAGAAGAACGAAAGCTTCATTCCTTTCTCGATCGGTACGAACCGCTTCTCAAAAAGTAGAAATGGCACAAATTTCACCCGCTGATTTACTGGTTTTTATAGGACCTAGGCAATGTATCGGAGATTCCCTGGCTAAAATGCAACTATTTCTATTCTTCACCTGTCTTTTGAGACGTTTCACATTCGAATTGGTCTCCAGTGAACCGAAACCTACTTTGGAACCAATTATTGGAACCCTTTTAAGGCCTAAACCTTTCAACCTCATTGTTAAACCAAGATAAATGCCGGACTTTGGAGCGGTGCCCGGAGCTGGAGCACGAACATTTTTAACTGCTCCAGTCTTTTTTTTAATTTAAATTCCAATTATTTACCAATTTACTGTTTATAGTTAGTCATTTGTATGAGTTGTCATTTTGGCACTAGAATTATGTTAATTTATGGCCTATAATACAGTCACTATGTTTCAGTTTTTTGAAGAAGAATGTAATATAGCTTGGTTACCATGGTAGCTGCAATTATTTTTCAGAAAATAAAGTCTTATGTACGGAGAACTGTAAAGGACATACAAGATTTTTTTAAAAAAATCTCGAAATAATTAAATATAATAATTAAATTATTGCTGCTACAAGAGGGCGCTTGCAATAATTTAATTATTAAGAGTATGGTGTGCGCAACATGGCAGAATAAGAGATTAAAAATCGAAATGTCAGATTATAAGTCCACATTTCGAGATTTTTAAAAAATCTTGCATGTCCTTTACAGGGCTCCATAATTATGAATATTTTTTTTTAATGTTGATGATGTGTGGAAACAGTTTTAATAAAAGTAATAATTATTTTTAAATACATTTTCAATCTAACGGAGCGGAGCTGGAGCTTCTATTAACATCGCATATCAAAATACGGAGAATTGACGGAGAAAATTAACAATTAAAAATTGCTAATTAACATTACAAGGTCGCAAACGCTTTTAAACTACAGAGAATGAATATTAAACAGCCTTAGCAATTAATATCTTATTAACAGAAAAAGAAAATTATTAATAATTTTTTTTGGATTTTGTTTTTGGATTCTTGGATTGCAAGAAGTGAAATATGTTTACGAGTCTCGTAATCGGAGCTTTGGGAACGTTACTTTTGGTCTACTACATCTATTTTAGAAATCGGAATCTACCTCCAGGACCATATGGCTTACCATTTGTGGGCTACATTCCATTCCTGGGAAAGAATCCAATAAGAACGTTTACTAATCTCAAAAAGAAGTACGGGAACGTGTCGTGTATATCACTGGGAATGAATAATATCATCGTACTCAATGATATCAAGTCCATGAAAGAGGCCCTTGTCAAACAAGGAGACATTTTCAGTGGACGTCCTAATTTGATCTTATCCAAAACAGTATTCAATAGCAAAGGTAACTGAAATTATCACATTTTTTTTAGACCTTTGTTGCACTTTAAGAGCAAAAAAAAAAGTCATAATGTGGTTCCAGACTGTTCGTATTCTGTGAGGTGGCTCGTCGACAAAATCGAGTAATGTGGACGTACTAACAATCAGCACGAGTAATGCAAACCAGGGGTTCGTCTGGCTCTGCTTTGTGTCTGTACTTCAAAAAAGGTGCTCGTCAAGACTTGCAAAGTCATTGAACGAGAACAAGCACAGTTTAGTTGACTCCATATTTAAAACTTCTTCGTCCCTCATTGGATCCTCACGAGTCAAAGCCTATTCCAGTAACTTAACTCACCCTCAGTTGACAAGAGCCCGAGTACGAGCACAGTCTGGACTCATCCCTTTATTCAGTAACTCAGCAATATTCAACTGTAAAAATCAAATTTTGTAATTTTTGTTATCTTGATTCAAGATATTACTTTTACTGACGGACGGATCAGCAAGGAACAAAGAACGTTCTCTTTACAGACATTGAGAGAATTCGGACTGGGAAAATCCACAATGGAAACGATCATCATGGACCAAGTGGACAAACTGACCGCTCAGTTGATGACCAATCAATCAAACGGACATTCATTTGACGTCAGCAAAATGTTTTTCATTCCGTTGATGAATGTCCTTTTAAAAATAGTAGCAGGTGAAGATTTTCAACGACAAAAACTAAAAATCGTCTTGAAACTCGTCTCGAAGGAAACCTTTGACCTGTTTCTTAAACACTACAGGAAAACAGTTCCATAACTCTGACGAATACATTCAGAATTACAAACAAGCGGTTCGGTTCGTCACTCCCAGCAAATTGTGTGCCATCAACCATTTGCCTTTTTTGAGGTTCCTCATTCCAGGAGGTCTCGGTTACGAAAAGGTCAAGAAATACGCCGGTCAAATCCAGGATTTTATAAGAAAAGAAGTGGACCAACACGAGAAAGAGTTTCAAGAGAACAATCTCAGAGATTTCATTGATTCTTACCTATCGGAAATCGCAAAGAGAAAAGAGAAGGGAACGGATCAACCTCCTTTTAATCGTAAGAAAAAACTATGGGTAAAGAAAGACCCTTTGACCCTTATGGATATAACTGTAAAACGATGGTTCGACCTCTTCTTTTCTTACGTCCAAGGTGAACATATGGTTGGAACCGTTCTGAATCTCTTCGTTGGTGGAATCCAGACATCAGACACGACTTTAAGTTGGGCTCTTTTATATATGGCTCTCAATCCAGAAATCCAAGTCAAAGTTCAAACGGAACTGGATACTGTTATGGCTAAAGATTCCTTCATCCCGTTCAGTGCAAAAACAAGGTCAGTTTGTGACTCATATTTCAGTTTTAAATTTGTGTTGAAGATGGTTTTAAACTATATTAAAAAAAAGCCTCTCAAAATATTGATTATTCCGTCTTCTAATCTAAATGTTTTAATTTTTCAGAGTTCCATATGCTGAAGCAACTCTTTTTGAAGTCCACCGTTATGCTACGGTTCTACCAGTCGGTCTTCCGCACCGCGCTTTGAAAGATACAACTCTGTTTGGATACAAAATTCCCAAAGACTCCACAGTCTATGTGAATTTGTTTGCCATTCACCACGATGAGGATTACTGGACTGATCCAGAGGTTTTTCGACCGGAAAGGTTCTTAGACGAAACTGGAACGGCAGTTAAGACGAACGAAAGTTTAGTTCCGTTCTCAATCGGTACGAATCGCTTTCTCGAAAAATAGAAATGATACAAATTTCATCATTAATTAAGATGTTTTATGAACAGCTGATTTTCGAACTCATATTTTATCCTTCGGAAAATCCAAATTAAGATTAAGTGTTTTAGAAACTAGAAAAGTAAGTGTTTTAGAAACTAGAAAAGTAAGTGTTTTAGAAACTAGAAAAGTAAGTGTTTTAGAAACTAGAAAAGTAAGTGTTTTAGAAACTAGAAAAGTGTTTTAGAAACTAGAAACGTAAGTACTTCAATCACTTTAAAAGGCATTTTCATGTTTGATATCTTTTAAAATATACTTATGACTTAAAAAGTTTATTTTGAAAGATAACAAACATGAAAATACCCCTGGAATAATTCAGCTACCCTTCTAGTTTCTAAGACACACGTTTCTCTCTCCTTTTTGCACCTGAAAAGACAAAATAATCAAAGAGTTCGCAAAGGTTTATACTTTTAACTAATTTTGTAACCGTTTTTTTTATAGGACCTAAGAAATGTATTGGAGAATCACTGGCTAAAATGCAACTATTTCTATTCTTCACCTGTCTTTTGAGACGTTTCACATTCGAATTGGTCTCCAGTGAACCGAAACCTAGTTTGGAACCGGTTATTGAAACCATTTCAAGGCCTAAACCTTTCAATCTCATTATCAAACCAAGATAAATTATGTGTACTTTAAATAATCTCATTAATAAACATAATTAAAAACAGAAGGAAGAAATGAAAAGAAAAACTTCAAACCGGAAGTGCTGTTTTTTTTTTATTTGACCTTTCTTGAACCTTCATTTTCCTTTTCTAATCTCTTTATGTTGTTCTAAATTATCAGAAACTGAATAAGAATGTTGAATACGTATAATTATACTTAATAACTAGTTAATTATTAACATTAGTTAATGAAGAAAAAAACAAAAACATTTTTGATAAATTGGCGCCAAAAATGGGGCGGAATTCCCGGTTCTTTTTTAATGGGCGCAGCAACAGGTCAATCATTAACGCAATGAACTCATTAAAACAACATTAAATTGTCATAAAAACAACAAATAAACATAAAATTAAGAAAAAAAACGTAGAACTTACCCAACATATCATCCATTTTCAGTACTGTTTTTCCTTTCCCAATTAGACACGCCGTTGTAATGAAGAAACAACCGGCTTCGTCATCTTCTAGAGATAATTACAAACAATACTGTAAGGTGGCGCTCTACTACAGAATAGCAATATTGCGTTTAGAGAAAGGAATAAACCAATATCATTATTGGTCAAAAGTATGTAAACAGTGTGCATATTCTGCCTCATTCTAAGAAGCTTGTGACGTCAAAAGAGTTGACGAAAAATTTACAAATTGTGTTATTTTGTTTAATTAAAAAGGAGTAATCAAAAAATGCAAAAACACTTTTGTTTAAACTATAGAGAACGTTTGCTATTGTCCTTTTTCTATCACATTAATCCTAAATTTTACGACAACCCCTCTTACGTCACAAGCTTCTTTTTACAATGAGGCATTTTTGTTACAGTCAAAACATGAATTCCTAATGACAAGTTTTGTGTAGATTAAGATTGAACCAATTTTAATCAAAAGACAAATCTTAAGACAAACCGTCTTTAGTTAGAAACTATATTACTAGTCAGAAAAACTAGTTAGTAAATAACTTTCATTAAAATAAAATCAGTAACCATTGAGTTTGGATCTTAACTGTAACATATTCAATGACCAAACTGAGAAAAAACTAAAGAGGGCAAAAGCATTTTCATTCACAAAGACATTTCGAGACTGAAAATGGGAACCAAACGTGACCCAATGTGGCGTCAAACATTATTAAATGCAACTACACGCCATCTTAGTTACATATATTAAAGTCCATATTAAACTTCAATTTGTTGACGTCATATGCAAAAAATTCTTGTATTTAGAAGCTCAAACTGTTCATAAAAATGACGTCATCAACACTGTATTAACCAATCAAATAATATAACATTTCCTTTCTATAAAAACAAACGCGTCACTTCCTAAAAAAGAGAACTTCCGCCAAAATATTCCGGAATGATTTTTCTCCTTATTTCCTGTCGCCATTTTCAATGCAAATTGAATGTATTTTATGTCAGTGTTGCGTGTTTTTGTAGTTTTTAACAAATTTTAAACCTTTTCTTTACAATTAGAATAGAGAAAAGGCATAAAAATGTGGCACGAAGCTCGAAAACAGGAAAAAAAGATCCGCGGAATGATGGTTGACTATAAGAAACGAGCCGAAAGGAGACGAGATTTTTATGAACGAACGGTAAAAACATTATAAATATCAATGAAAACATGTGGCTTTTAAAATTGAAGCTCAATTTCAATTTAAATTATGCTCTGCATGAATTTTACCGATTCCGTTTTCAAATCTGTCTTTAAATCGTGAACTACGTAATAATTTTGTATGAATTCCACAAGTTTAGTAAAAAAATAACTGAATTTCAACACAGGAAATGCTGTTAAATAAAATCTGCATAATTTACCTCAAATTTGTGAAATTCTTCTAAAGAGCATTAGTTACATGTTTTTTCTTTTCTTTCTAAGGGATGGTTCACACACGCTGAAAAACAACCAGAAAATAGAATTAGAAATAAATATTTGAATAAAGTTTCAGCTATATTTGTGTTCGTTTACATAATAACAACAAAAATCATTTCAAGGGCATTGTTGAGTTAATTGAAGAGGGTGAACATGAATATTAAGGAGCCTACCATGAAGAATGTTTATGTATGAAGGACGCCGCCGCCGCCACATCCTATTGGCTAATATCATATGTAATTAATTCCATGTGGCAAGAAGAAATAATTTCACGGTTTTATCTGCATATATTCAGTGACATAAATAGAATTGTTCAAATTAAATAAATTCTTTTTTCAGTGGAATTTTTTTCAGCATGTGTGATCTTTTCCTATGGGTTTTAAAGCAGAAAATAAAAATTTAAATTAAATAAGCAGAACATAGAAATAGAAATTTTAAATGCAGAAAATAGAAACAAATGGAAAAGCAGAAAATAGAAACAAATGGAAAAGCAGAAAATAGAACCAAATGGAAAAGCAGAAAATAGAAACAAATGGAAAAGCAGAAAATAGAAACAAATGGAAAAGCAGAAAATAGAAACAAATGGAAAAGCAGAAAATAGAACCAAATGGAAAAGCAGAAAATAGAACCAAATGGAAAAGCAGAAAATAGAACCAAATGGAAAAGCAGAAAATAGAAACAAATGGAAAAGCAGAAAATAGAAACAAATGGAAAAGCAGAAAATAGAAACAAATGGAAAAGCAGAAAATAGAACCAAATGGAAAAGCAGAAAATAGAACCAAATGGAAAAGCAGAAAATAGAACCAAATGGAAAAGCAGAAAATAGAAACAAATGGAAAAGCAGAAAATAGAAACAAATGGAAAAGCAGAAAATAGAAACAAATGGAAAAGCAGAAAATAGAAACAAATGGAAAAGCAGAAAATAGAACCAAATGGAAAAGCAGAAAATAGAACCAAATGGAAAAGCAGAAAATAGAACCAAATGGAAAAGCAGAAAATAGAAACAAATGGAAAAGCAGAAAATAGAAACAAATTGAAAAGCAGAAAATAGAAACAAATTAAAAGCAGAAAGTATAAATTAAAAAAGCAGAAAATATAAATAAAAAAGTAGAAAATAAAAAACAAATTAAAAAGCAGAAAAAAGTTACCTCTAAATTTCTGCTTTAGTTTGCATTCCACATGTTCTCACACATTACAATGGAAAACATTTCTAAGGACATTGTTGAATTTACGGAAGAATAGGAGGAGCCTTAAAGAATAATGCTACTAAATGACGCCGCCTTATTGGCTGATAAAAACGTTATTCCACGTTTCCTGCCTACTTTCCGCCAGATAAATAGAATTTGAATTTCTTTTGTAAATAAAAACCCGATTAGCCTCAATGTATGAGCTCTTCTCAGCTCCTCAATCTTAACTTACGAGGCTAGCAGCTCCTAATCGAAAGAATAACGGAATTATTTAAATGAAAACAGTCTAATTTTCAGCCGGCGTTTTTCTGAATGTGGTGTTATCTCAACTATTTCATGATTTTAACTGAAAACGCTTAAGAACGTCTTATTTAATTAAAGTTAAATTGCTTACTTTTTAAACAGAAAGCGGATCCAACTCAGTTCCTACAATTACACGGACGCCAATGTAAAATCCATTTGGATCCAGCCGTGGCTCAAGCAGCTGACAGTCCAGCAAACATGTAAAAGAAATAACAGAGTTTTCACCTTTTTTATGCATCGAGAAAATGATTTTTAAAGTTGAACCTTTTTAAATTTAACAGGATGCCGTGGCAAGGACATGCCGATACGTTGATCGATCGTTTCGACGGCCGAGCTCACTTGGACTTCATAGTCGAATACAAAGCAAAAGACGATGCCGAGAAGTATTTTCATTCCTTTCTAGAAAGAGAGATAAAAGGTTTTGCGAATTAATTAATTGTAATCGGTTCTCGTCGTTTTTTCATTAGAAGTCCGAGTGAAGAAACATGGGAGGAACGTCAAACAAACTACGAAAGATATCGTATTCTGGTCGAAAACGATTTCTTACCAGGTTTTAAAAATTTCAGTAACTTTCTGACTTATTAAGGGTAAAACGTTTATAAAGTCAGGTTTGAATTTGCGAGACTCATTTGAGACTAGAAGAGTAAAAAACGAACACAAAAAGACAATTTTCATAAATGATATCTTTTTACGCCAGTTTAAAAATAATCGACGTCATCTAACGTCATCCCGTCCTTATTTTCTTTCAACAGTTTCTGAAGAGAAGTTCTTGATGCAGATCTATTTGGAGGAACAGTTTGGACCGATCGGAACGAAAGACGACGAGAAGAAGAAATCGGCTGAAAAGAAAGTCGCAATCGGTTACGTTTACGAAGATAGCACTCCACAACCGCATTCTTTCGGTAATCAATCTCATTCTTCGTCGGCAAACGACGAAGAGAAAGACAAAGATAGCGACAGTGACATCGATTTGGATGTTACGGTCGATATCGGAGTTCTAACGCCCGATCAGAAAGCGGAAATGAACTCTCATTCTTTCAAATACGGAATGGTTGCAAACGACTTCATCGGGTACTGAAATCTGGAGATGAGAAATAGCAAAACAATTTCTCGTATCACTCATTGGTTCTTTTTTATGATTATTTAAGTATGATGAGCCGTGACAAGGAGGAGGCCGAGACGCTGAGGCTAGCGAAAGAGGCCGAAGAAGAAAAAGCCATGTATTCGGTTAGTTAAGCTCGTTTTCAAACAGCTCATTACTCGAACTTTCGTTTTTTTTTTTTCGCATTTTAGAAGTAATAAGTGAGAAATAGAAAGTTTATTAGAAACTAGAAGTGTAACGCAATCACATAATAGTGTGATCATTTTGATATCTTTCAAAATAAACTTTTTATGGCCAAAAATTTAATGATTAAACTTATTTTTGTGATGACTTTTGATTCAACTTGAAATGTGACTTTCAGAAGTAGACATTAAGAAACTAGAAGAGTAATTATATATTGTTATCTTTAAAAATAAACTTTTTATAATAAATTTCTGTTATCAAATAGACTAACGAGAGTTTGAGAGGTGTTGACGCTTTAAAATCACCTTTAAGTGATTTATTTACTCTTCTAGTCTTTAAAACACTTTCAATTTCTTCTTTCTAGAATGCAAAATAAGCGGAGTTCTCTAGTCTTATTTTAATTTTTCGTTTATATATTTTTGCATTGACAACTTATAAAAAAAAACATTCCTTCTACTTCTCAGGGACGTAAATCGAGACGAGAACGAAGAGCATTTCGCGAGAAGAAACTTCAAGGGCGCAAAATCAGTCCTCCCAGGTCTGTAAGCGTCAAAATAATTCAAAAAAGATCAATTTGTTTAATATTCATCGTTATCTTCTCTGTCGATAGTTATGCAGCTAGACAAAGCCCAACGTACAATCCTTACAGAAGGTTAAAACCTGACGAGCCGTTATATAGAAACGAGAACCACATTTCTTTAATTAAAGTTCGTAAAAACTCTTACGTTATAGATCAAAATCGACTTCTCGATCGAGATCAAAAAGTCCTATGGATGCCGGAAAAATAACTTACATAACGAGTTTTGGTGGAGACGCATCGGACGATAGCGGATCGGAAAAGAACAAATGGAGATCTACTTTTGTAGGTGCTGGTATTGTTACAAGTTCCGAATCGTCGCTGTCGCTCTTGTCGAAAGAAAACAGTAATCGAAAGGAGAAAAACAGATCGGCCGTCACATCGTCGTCATCTCGATCGCGTAATTCTGGCAACAACAGATCGTCTCGAAGGACAAGAAGCCGGTCGGTCTTTCGATTTGCTACCATATCTTTTAAAGAGTTTTAAATCATAATATTGCCGAAACAGGTCTCGATCTCGGTCTAGAAGCCGTTCTCGAGGCCGTAGAAGTTACAGAAGGTCTCCTCGTCGTAGAAGTTATCATCGGTCACGTAGTCGATCGCCAATTTATTCGAGATCGAGGACTTCGATTCGTCGTGGATCATCTTCTAGTTCGAGATCGTCGTCATCGTCATCTTTACGGAAGTCGTCGCCATCTTCGAGGTCACGTTCCTTCGATTCTTCTCGTTCTAGGAGGTCGTCTACGAGATCTTCTTCAAGATCCGAAAGTCGTAATAGAACAAATAGGAGATCATCGTCTAGGAGGTAAAAAGAAAACGTCTCTTCGTCTTTAAGATTCATCATTGAAAATCTATCGACTCCACCAGAGTCATGCGTGAAACTGTCAATTTTGCATTACCGAAGTTGCTCAACTAGCTCTAGCAACCAAACCACAATTCGAAACGTCGTGAAATTTAGTATAAGTATAAAATAAAAGTCCCATTTGAATATCGCAACCAAAATGACCTTAATACTTGGCCACAACATTAAAGAAGCAATTGCAACTTCAACTATTGTTCAAAACACAATTTGAAGAAAGATTTGTAGTTAGAATCGAGACCATGTTTTTGGAAACTTCAGGTTTGAGGCTCTTGAGAGACTTTTTTTGTGTTTTTTTTTTCCAGATCAAGGTCTCGTTCGAGAACACCGAGAACATCGAGTCGTAGTTCGCCTCCGTCTTCGTTAGGTATCACATCGAATCAGTCCAGTAGTACGGCCGCTTCTTCTGCCGTACAGGGAATTCCTCGTTATTATGGTCGACGTCGCGAACAGAATCGTGATTCGAGTCGTTCGGAAAAGAGTAGCGACAGCGAGGAAGATGACGAACGAAACAAATCGATGCAGCAATCCATGGCATCTAAGTAACTTAATATAAAAACTTTTATTGCCAGTTTCTTCTTCTTCTTCTAAACTTCTGTTTGTTTTTGTTTTGTTTTAAGTAGGACTCACAGTAGCGCTGGTAAAGCAGTTCTTGGATTCAAAGTCAGTAAGAATCTAATGCTGTTTTCCAAGAAATAACCTGTCGTATTTTATCCACGATTTAAACAAAAAAAACTTCAGAAAATAGACTTTTTTTTTGCTTCTTTCATTTTAAGTTTCGTTTTTCTTCTTTTGTTTCGATGTTGCACTTGATCTTTCACCACAAATTCTGTGTTTACGATTATCTTTCGTTACGAGTAAAAAGTTCTAAATGAAAAATCGAAATGAACGAAGCAGAAAGTCCATTTAAAATATCAAAATTCAGATATGAAAAACTGAAATTCTTCCCATTTTTTTTTTCAAATAATAATTAAAATCAACCGTATTTGGGTTAGAAATTTCCGCAGAATTTGTAAATCTTTCATTCGAAACTATTTCAGGGACAGAAGCTGACTCCTCAAGAAAGACTTAAACGTAAAATGCAAGCGGCGTTAAACCGACAATGTGAGAACCACTTTAAATTTAAAACATAACTAACAATTATTGTTGTTGTTTTTGCTAAGTTTTTTTTATTTTTTTAGCTAAATTAATAAATTTGGTTAATGGTCTGATTACGAAAATGCGCCGAAGACTCAAGTCACATAGATAAAACTTTAAATCTGACCCGAATTCATAAATACAAAGGTTTAAAATTCCAAAAAAAAAATCAATTTCATTAAATTGCAACAGTTTAGAGGAGATAAAGTCATAAAATTGTGACAATCGTACCTTATACCGTCACATTCCTTGTGTGCTTATGTACACTCCAGGCAATGGCAGTATTATGACAACAATTGCCATAATTATATTTTTGTAATGATTTGTTTTTGTGACTGTTACAAGGTTATGCGCTAGATATGACAATTTACACCCAGGATGCTGGAAAAAACAATTCATATCTTTAAAAAGAAACTTTTCTTTTATCGCATTCTCGTTTTTAACCCCAACAATTGAACTACCCAGGTAGTTTTAAAGTGTAAACGTCTCTCTGAAACTCTTGGTTTTATATTCAGTCTTTCCATAGGCAAAATTAAGAGAAACTGGAAAGTGTTTTAGAAACTAGAAGGGAAAAAGCTCAATCACTTTTAAGGTTATTTTTTCTTGTAAAAAATTAAGCTTTTAAAAATATTCTTTACTTAAAATAAAGAATATTTTTTTTAAAAATTTATGTCTATCAAAAGTTTATTTTGAAAGATATCGACGTGATAATCATTAATATTAAGTGAGTCAGTTACCCCGTTCTAGTTAGTTCTAAACTTCTGAAATGCAGACAAACCAGAGTTCAATAATTAATTACCTGTTCGTAAAACATCTTCATTTCAACATTATGGAAATCATTCGAGTATTTAATTACGAGTTCATTTGCCCCCCTTCACCCTTTAGAACCGCTAGAGTAAACTTAGCAAAAAAACTAATAATAATCAGTTACGCACTAGTTAAAACTTGATCGTTTAAGAAAACCTATCGCTAAAACGAATAAAATATCATTTTCATTATAGATAAAGCTGATAAGAAAGCTGAACAACGCAAGATGGAAAAACAGGAACAAGAAAGATTGGTAATATAACAATCCTGAGACCGGCTTACACACATAATCAATTCTGGCTTATCCATTCGTGGCTTTTTAAAGCTGCAATTGATCATGTCGCACCTCGGCTGGAAGAGTGGCACAATTAAAAAAAAAGCATTTTTTGGGGGACAAATTGAGTTTAAAGTTAAGAGAGGATTCATGGCTTACTTTGCTGAGCTTTTCAAGTGCAAAAACCATTTTAACTATTTCACAATATCGGTTTATTTGGCTCCTCTACAATAGGTTGAGATAAAAAAAATGCAACTTTAAACTCATTTTCCCAAAAATTCTCCAATTTACGCTTTACTCAACGATCTGCTTGGCTAGAAGTCCTCTTCAATCTTTGAATTGAACTTGATTGTGTGTCTCGTAGATGGACAATCTTTGCAGCATATAAACATAAGCCTATATTGAAAATATGGGAAAATGATGGGAAAATGAGAACAGTTGGTTAAAAAGAGAAAAACTTAGGCTCTCCCAACATAGCGAAATGCTTTTAATTTCAAGGACTATTATGCCAAGATGGACAAGCTAGAAGCCCTAAGGCCGGGTTATGCACGTTCAGTCTAGACTTGACAATCCAAAAAAACGATAAATCTTGTGTGTAGTATATTTAGTACATTCATTTCAACTTTTATTGCCTTTCAATCTTGGCTCAAATGATAAGTTAAGCCAGAAATCCACTTTAATCTTTGTATTTAACTTAAGAAAAACTTGATGGTGTGTGGTTTTGGATGGATGAAAATTAGCAATTAGCTAAAAAGAGAAAGCTCTCAACTCAAATACCATAATATTAAATAAAAAAACAAGGAGAATAAGACAGAAATGTTTTTAAACGATTT
The DNA here is from genome assembly GCA_036925085.1 of Brachycybe producta. NCBI lineage: Eukaryota > Metazoa > Arthropoda > Diplopoda > Playtdesmida > Andrognathidae > Brachycybe > Brachycybe producta. The sequence continues at coordinate 25,022 of JAUPFP010000006.1, forward strand.
ACACGTTTTTAACGATTAAAAAGCCAGGATGGACAAGTCAGAATTGATCGTGTGTCTATACCCGGTTTTAGAATTTTAACGAGAAACATAAAAAAATCTGTTGGTAATTTTGAACGAAATTTTTTCTCTCCTCCTTAACTGTTTTTAATTCATTTTGTAATCGTAGGACCGTGAGGAAGAGCTCAGGGAATTGGCGATACGACTTCGCCGAAGGTAACAAATTAAAAAAACCTCTCACTCTCTCTCTCTCACCCACTTTCTTGCACACACGAGACGTAAACACGGCTTCTAAACAGTATTTATCTTAAGTTACAACCAAGTTTCTCAACATTCCTTTTTTTGTGTGTGTCTTTTTTTCTCCTCAATCTCTTGAGAAGGTTGAAAACTAAAGAGAAATGAGACCGAGCTTAACTTATTTTTTTTACACTAAATAGATCAGACATTTAATTTGCAGCCTAGCGACATGCATAAGAAGAACTTTTTTTCTCCAAGAAGAAGAAAAAAAGGGAAGGAGAGACACCGAAAAGCCTCGAAACACCCACTTTTTTGCTTCCCAAGATAGTTTTTTCGACAAACTTTTAAACTTTCAAGATGCCTTTCTCGTGGGGGTTTTTTTTTCAATCAAAGACTCCCACTTTTAAGCAAATTAATGCAAAAATAAACAGTGTAGAAAGAAGAAAAAAACTTCATGCGTGTGGAACTTAGCTGATAAAACACCATGTGTTTAGTAGATGATAGAAAAAAAAAAGATTCTCCTCCTCGGGCTCGAAAGAGTTTACGAAAAAACTCATCCGTACATGAAAAAAGGGTGGAAAGAGGGCTTTGGAGTTTCTTTGGTTACTTCTCAAAGAAACCTCTCACAACCCCCCCCCACCCACCTTCGTTCTTCTTCCGAATCTCCGTGTTAAGAACCGTATATGCAAATTAGTCGCATCAGGGGCTCAAATCTCGAAAGTTTCTCGAGTGTGTTTTTGTCGTCTTAAGTTTTTCTGACGAAGACGCTTCTTTTTTCTAGTCATCATCATCATCAGTGTAAAATAGAGAGAAAAAAAAAGGATCTGTTTACTCGAAATAGATCATCCACGGTCTTTTTTAATTGAGTGTCTTTCTCTTTTTTGACGATGATGATCGGAGTTTCTTCGTTAGTTTAAATGTGTGTAACGCTTGCTTGTTTTTTAATTTCTTCTTAAAAAGTCCACAAGAGGCTCATTTTTTTCTGTCTTATCTTTGTTTGCATTTGCGTTAATACGAAAGAGAAAATGTACAGAACAACATTTTTTTTTTATGTATGAAGCTTTTAAAACTTCATTGTTTAAAGTAAAAAAAAATAGAAAAATCGAGTGATAAAAACAAGATTCTCTTTTTTTGCGGAGGGTTTTGTATCTACGAACATTTTTTTTTGTTCAAGTTTTAAGGGGGATTTAATTGTTGGTCTTTCTAGAAAAAAAAAGAAAGAGAGAGAGAGAGAGAGACCTACCAAAAAAAAAAATTGCTCGTAACGCAGCAAGAAACCTTCGAGATTGATTTTCATGTCACTAATTAATGTGAAGTAAAAAGCAATCGCTTTGCTTTTCATTATGTATATATATATATATAAAAAAGGAACCTCTACGAGAGTGGAGAAGTGTAGACAAAAGCCTTAAGATTATGGTAGAAAACATGTAGAAAAAAAAAATCGATAATTAGAAAAAAGAAAAGCCGAGAGAGAGATATTTGAACGTCGAGAAATCTTATTCAAAGGTTTTTTTTGTTGTTGTCATCTTCTAATTCTGAAAACACGAAAACAAGCTAGTAAACAAATCCGAAACAAATTATAATCAAGTAAAAAAAAAACCGAACTAGAGAAAGAGTATTTTTTTATATATAAAATTCTTCGTCATTCAAAGATCATTTTACAACTTTTGTCTTCAAAAAGATGATGATGATGAACAAAAAAAAAACAACTTTGAAAAGATAAATGTAATAAAGAAGTTTTAATTTGATTAAGGTAGTTTTAAAGTGTAAACGCCCCTCTTCTCTGGAACTATTTTTGGTTATTATGTTTTTTAGAAGCAAAAATGACGAGAGAAGCTTTAAAAGTGTTTTAGAAACTAGAAAGAAGGCTAGCTAAATCAATTCAGGATATTCTCATGTTTTGATATCTTTCAAAATAAACTTTTTATAGATACAAATCGAAAAAAATGTCGTCTGGTTACACAGTTGTGTTATTTTCAAACTCACATAAAAAGTTTATTTTGAAAGATATCAAAACATGAGAATACCCTCTAAATGTCAAATATTTCAAATTAAGCTTTCTATCTCAATTTGAAAATAACAGAACTTTATGCTAAGATGATTGTTTTTTTAAATTTTTTTTCTAAGAAAATTTAAATAAAGTTTATTTTGAAAGATAATGAACATGAAAATGTGTTTTAAGCTATTTTTAAAGTCCAATCTAACTGTGATTATTTTGTCTTAAATGTGTTTTAGAAACTAGAAGGATAGTTCAAATCACTTGTGCTTTTTTTTTCATGGTTTTGATATCTTTCAAAGTAAGCTTTTTATGTCAGTTTCAAAATGACCCAACCCTAAGCCAACGATATTTTCTTATATTTTATCAATAAAAAGTTTATTTTAAAACATATCAAGATGTGAAGTGATTCAGCTACCCCTTCTAGTTTATAAAACACTTCCAATTTCTCCTTTAGTGTTGCTTCTAGAATATCCAAGAGTTTCCATTGCAAATGAGCAGTTCATAAACCAATCTTTATTAAAATTTAATTTTTCTTTGCTGTACACACACACACACACACAGAGAACGAGAGAGACGCCATCGAAGACGAGAAAGTCACCGAGAAAGGTCCGAAGATAGTCGTCGAAGTCGGAGTTATAGCAGAAGTCGAAGTAGCTCTCGATCGTCTTCGTCGTCTCGATCGAAATCATCGCAGAGTCGCAGTCGAAGCCGAAGTCCTAGTACTACACCACCGACTACTACGTCTCGTAGTGTCCGAAGGTATAAATTTTAACGAACTCGATACTCGTAACTTCTTAATAACTTTACTGTTTGTTTGTTTTTTGCAGTGACAGTCGCACTCGGAACTGACAGAGAGAAGAAAAGCCTTTGCGGTGTAATTTTCCTAATTTTGTTGTTGACAACGAAAATAATTATTTCAAATCTTTGATAAAAAAAAGTCATAGATAAAACATAGTTCATTTTTTTTTGCTACAAAAAACATTATTTGCATATTTCGTTTTTTTTTCTATTAATTATCAAAACTAAGTTCAAATTACAGAACAATTTCTTCATTTATCTGGTTTAAATTTAGTTACAAAACTTCAAGTAATAGATTTCGTTGTTTTCTTTCTGTCTGTTAAAATCTAAGTTGTGTTCGTACTTCTCAAAAGTAAATATGTAAATCAATTGTTTTCGTGTAATTTTTGGCTTTAAAAAAATGATTATTAAGCACAAATTGAAAGATAAATTATTGCTTGTTATTAATGTGGATATTTCATCATTAAAAGCATTTTTGCAGCATATTTTTAGTGTGTTTAGTCAACTGATCGTATAGTAGTTACGATCGTTAATTTATGAACAGTTGATTTTCGAACTCTTGTGATTATATCTTTCAGAAGAGCAAAATTAAGAAACTAGAAGGGTTGTGCTCAATCACTCAATAGTATTTTCGTGTTGTTATCTTTCAAAATGAACCTTTTTATAGAAATTAATTAAATAGTATCGTCTGCTCATTTTCAAACTCAAATAAGGAGTTTAATTTTGAAAGATATCAATCAATATGAAAATACTCCGTAAGTTGTGCTACTCTTCTAGTTTCTAAAACACATTGTAGTTTGTGTTCATTTTCTACCAGAAAGACAAGAATAATCAAGAGTTCGAGAGGCCCCGTTTACACTTTAAAACCGACTTAAGAGAAACTTGCTTTAAACTTCGCTAAAAAAAACTGCAAATAACTTTCGCAGCAAAACGTCCAGACTTCGCTAGCTTCGATTGCTATTAAAGAATATTTTAAAATATTCGGCCAATATTTCAACAGAAGTTTGGTCTGTCAGATTTTGTATTTATAATTGGTAAATTAATAACTTTTTCTAATAATAAAAATAGTAATTACTTTTTTTGTTTTAACCAATTTTATTTTTGTTCAAACTACTTAGAATTTGCGTTAATTATTCCTAACGACTTTTTTTTTTAAATGTTTTTGCATTTGATGATGTCAAACTTTCTCTGTCATCTGATTTGTAATTACTAATTAGAAAGCAATTGAAATGCTTTTGCAAAAATAAGCAATTGTAATTAGATTTTTCTGATGTAATTAATTACTTTTAAAAGTAATTTGTTAAAACGTGCCAAATTATTACTATATTAATAGAAAAGTTTTCTAACTTTAACTCTGTATTGGCGGCTTACAAACGCCAAAATGAACTTTCCACTCGCATGAAAAATGAAAATGCATTCAAAGTTCTTAAGATGGATTTGTTTATATGGAAACCCAAACACACCTTAATGAAAACCCTTCAGTAATATATTTTTCAAACAATTTCATATTATAGGACCCTAGTTTTACTTTTTACATATGCAAAATGTTGATAGAAAAATGATTTGGCACAAAAAGACCAAAAGGAATGAAGAAGAAGAAGAAAACCTTTTCATAAGTTATGAAAGCCAACAACAACAAAAAAAGGTTACGGTGTGTGGTGAAAAGTGAATCCAAATGAATTTTTCATACTAGAAAATGTTTCTTTCGGTTAAAAGCAATACCGTGTTTTTTTGTGTCTTAATTGCCTAGCTACAAAAACTTGCATTTTATAAGATTTCTCTCTCTCTTTTCTTCTTTTACAATTTATACTATAAAAAAAGAGGGAAAGGGGGAGAGAGAGAGAGAGACCCACCTTAAAAACTCACTCAAAGAACCATCATTTTTCATATACAATTTCTGATTTTTTTTTTCTATTTAAAGACATTTATAAAAAAAGAACTGAATTACACTAACATTTTTAGGATAGAAATATAAGAACTATGATAATTATTATGGATGAACCCAATGTAAAAAAAAACATTAATTAGTATTATGTATCTAATTACCACAATTTTCTACCAAATCATTACAATTAAAAACTTTTTTTTCTTCAGTAAAAAAAAAGTTTGACTAATTTACAAATTAAGGTTTTTTTTTCCTATAGTGAAAAAGTCTCCTTGGAGCAAAATTAATAAGAAACTAGTTATTTTAGAAACTAGAGGGGTAACTCAATCACTCAAGGGGTATTTTAATGTTGATATCTTTTAAAATAAACTTTTTAAGCTCATAGACTCTATGATCTAACTTGAAGCAGATGAGATTTTTTTTTAAAAGTTGGATTTTAATTTTTAATATTTTTCAAAATAAGATTTTTATTTGAGTTTGAAATTGACCCAACTTTAATTTTGTTCTTCTGAAAGACAGGAATAATCAACAGTTCGAAAATCAGCATAATTCATTTTAAGGTGGTTTTAATGTTTTAAAAATATAAGAGAAACCTAAATGTGTAATAGAAACTAGAAGGGGTAGCTCGATCACGTAAGGTTAATTTCATGCTGATATTATCTTTTAAAATAAACTTTTTGTTTTAGAAAACAAAATATTCTGAAGAATATATTAATAATTCTGCATTTACAGAGAACAGCCATACATTATATACTATAAGTAAAAATTGAAAAGTGTTTTAGAAACTAGAACGGATAGTTTGAATCACTAAATTGTAATTTCATGTTGACATATCTTTCAAAATAAACTTTTTTTATAGACCAAAAATTAAAAAATATCATCTGTTTAAAGTTGGATCATTTTCAAATTAACATAAAAAAGTTTATTTTAAAAGATATCAACATGAGCCACCCTTCTAGTTTCTAAAACACTTTCTAGTTTCTCTTAATTTTGCTCTTCTGAAAAACAAAAATAATTAATCAATTAATTCTGAAATCAGCTATTCAATAAACCAACTTAAATCCACATTTTTATAAAGCAAGGAAGGATTTTTGGGGCCCAATGTGTCCATTCATAGTGAAATGACCAATGACCAAGTGAGGCCCCCCTTCAGAACTCTCCCACCAATTTCTGTCCATTCAGAAAAAGGCACGTGCCACACTACTGAAGGGCTCTCCCCCCACCCCTTGAAAACAACTTCGGGGTTAGTTTTTAGGGTTTGAACCCCCCCCCCCCCCCCCCCTTTCTCTCTTTTTTAAAGATTCAAACTACCAATACAATGGTATTGAATGTAAGGGGTGGGGTGGAGGTCAACGGGGTAGTGAGGGAGAGATAGACAGAAAGAGAGAAAGTGGTCAAACAAGACAAACTCCTCCCCCTTCTAAACCCCTACAAATGAATTCATTGGATTAGCAACAAAAAAATGTCTTAAGTTTATAGGTTGTTGCTTTATATGTAGATGGCACCACCAATGTTACATTCTTTTATGAGTTATTAATACGGTTCGGATTTTTATGCAAAATAACAAGCAAATGTTTCTCAATCTGTGGCCCAAGTGCCAATTGTAATCATCATCATCATCATCATCTCTAATGGTGACGATGATGATCTCTTTCTAATAATGAAAAAAGCTGGTTAGAGGCTAGAACTCTTAGTTGACAACTGATAGTAACCAGACATCTAGCCTCTCTAACCAGCCCTTCTTTTTTTTATTAGAAAAAGCATAATTGCAATTGTTCTAATGATGTTGATAAATAATTCACAATTGGCACTTGGGGGGCCACAAACTGAGAAACATTTCCTTTTTAATATTTTCCATAAAATTATGATAGGAGACTTAAATGTTTTAATCACGTTTTTATCATCAATAATTTAATGTTAAATAGGATTTTAATTAAGCAACAAGTTCAATGTAGATTTTTTTTAGGGGGGAGGATGGAGGATGCAGTTAACTATTTCACGAATTTGTGCCTAAAATACATTTCGCCTAAACAAATTAACATAAAATACATTTCAGTTAAAAGAATTTTTATAGCAAACTATACACTGCCATCGTGAAATATCAAAACTTAAAAAAAAACTAGAAAACAATTTTGGTTAAGCCATCTATAAAATGGAATAAGAAAGGGGGCGTGGCTTAATGTACTGCTTGTTTAAATCGATATAAGACCACCTCCTCCTCCTCTTTCTTCTCCATGATCGTTAATAACGTGATTGACAGATTAGAACAGGTTTGATCAAAATTTGCACGGACGTTTGTTCGATTTTTAGAACTCAAGACAAATGATCTGTCATCCAAGATGGAGTACTTTCCATATATAAAGGGCTTTTTGTGTTTTTGCAATTGCAATTGCACTCACATACAAAACATACAAAAACATGAGGACCCAATAGTTTCTTTTTTTTTGCATTATATACAAATAGAAGCAAAAAAAAATATATATAAAACTTTTCAAAATAAAAGTTTTTTCCACTTTTTAAAATCCATATAGCAAATATAAGAAATGTACTTTTTTTTGTTGCAACACATAAGATCTGAAGGTGCATTTACAATAATACCAGTAAAATTTACAACAACAAAAAATGAGGTGGTAAATGTACTATGAGATACAAGCGTTCTCAAACTGTGACACGTGAGGGCCCACAACGGCCCACACATACTGTCTATTTCTCAAACGTCCAATTATTATTTACACCCTGCAGTGTTATTTCTTTTTCTTGTTTTGTTGATAATTTTTTTAATTATTTGGAATTTTTATATTTTTAAAAGCTTGAAAATTTGTGTAGAATCTACATGTATTTTCGAATTTAAAATAACTGAAATTTTGTTGTTTAAAAATTCTGAAATTTAATGTTTAATTTTCAATTTTTTTTTGTTTGTTTGTTTTGTTCAATTGTTTTTGAAATTTTTTACATTTTTTATATTTAAAATTTTTAAAATTATGTTAATTTTAATTTAAAATTCTACAAAACTTGAAATTTTGTTGTTAAAATACCAGAATTTTATATATTTTGATAATTTTTTTTTTCCACAAATTTTCAATGTTGAACTTTTGACATTTTTCTATTTTAAAAAAATTTATATTTAGAATTTAACTGAAATTTTGTTGTTTAAACTCTGAAATACGATATTTTACAAAAAAATTTACTTAAATTTATATTTTTTTGTTGTTGACATTTTTCTCATTTAAAATTTTTAAAATTATTTTACGTTGAAATTCTGAAGTTTCATATTTTAATTTATAATTTATACAAAACTTAAAAATTTATAAAATTTCTTTGCTGAAAATTCTGAAATTTTATAATTTAATTTAAAATTATTAAAAAATTTTTAATCATTTCAAAACTTTTCTAAGCTGATATTATTTTTTTTAAGTAATTTTATTATATATAAAAATATTAATTTCTATAATTGTAGCCTCAACAAGAGTTTTTAACATAAAAACTTTCAAAAGCCCGCTGAGTTACCCACTTTACTGAGACCAAGAGTCACCGGAAACGCACATGTTTAGAGTGCAAATGTTTAAAGTATGGATGGGGGAGTCTATTAGTCTTTATTTAACCCTCCTCCAAAATCCTTTTTCCTTTTTCATCCCTTTTTTTTTGTTGTTAGTAATACGTATTTTATATGTAAGAGAGAAAAAATCCCTATTTTTTATTTTCAAAAGATTCAAATTTATACATGGAGAGAAAGAAGAAAAGTTGAGAAATTGTTATCATGAATAATCTACATTCTTTTATAGAACTTGAAGAATGTCAGCAATTTTTTTTGTCTTCTTACTTTCTTGCTTTCTTTTCTCAAGAAAAGAAAGAAAGCAACAACACAAAAAAAATACCCTCTTTAAGTCTTCTTGAGCTTTTATAATATAGACAAGATTCTAATGTTCATTTATCATCGGTTATGATCAAGAAATGACCCCGAAGGACCATTTTCAAATAAATGGATTGCTTTTACTTGCTAGAAGGGTCACCCTACCCCTCCCCATATCTCTCTCTCTCTCTCTCTATCTCTTATATATAAATATAATATCTTATACAATAATAATAATCATAATAATAATAGGCCTTATTGTTAGAAAAAAATTGTTTCCTATTTTTTACACACTGCAATACTGTATTATATATACATGTATATAGAAATGGACTCCCTCCAGTAAAAAAAAACACAAAGAGAAATCATAGGGTTAGAATTTATCGAAAAATAAAGAAAAAGTTACTGTAGATAATGGAAGAAAAATGTTTTGCAACCATATTAAAAACACAGAGCGACACCTATCGGGATAAGCAAAAACTAAAGGATGATAAATAAAAATTCCATTTTGTGAAATTGTAGACTTTTACTTGGTTTTACAGTGTAAACACGCCTCTTGAAATCTTGATTATCCTTTCAGAAACAAAATGATGAGAAAATGACAAAGGTTTTTTTTAGAAACTAGAAGGGGTAGCACAATCACTTTGTAGATATTTTCATGTTTGATATCTTTCAAAATAAACTTTTTATAAGACAACATTTACAAAATATCTGTTTAAAGTTGGATCATTTTCAAACTCTGATATAAAAAAGCTTATTTTGAAAGATATCAACATGAAAATACCTCTTAGTGATTGAGCTACCCCTTCTAGTTTCTAAAACACCTTCAAGTTTCTCTTCATTTTGTACCTGAAACACAAAATATTCAAGAGTTCGAGAGACTTTAACTTAAAAATCATCTAAAGAGGTTCATTTCCACTTAGACTCATGATTACAAGAGTAAATCGATATACCGGAAATAAAAGCAAATTACAATTCCTATAAAAAAAAAACACAATAGGACTTTTTTAATATAAAAACTGATCCTTATTTAATCAAATATGATGATTTGGTAATTTAATATCGACATAAAACTTTGTTTTGCTTACAAAAGAGACAATTCAAATTAAAAACTAGAATATCATTTTTTCTAAGAAAGTAAACAGATGACATTGAATTGAATCTCTATATTTGAAATGATTTTTTATATCTAATATATATTCAGAATAATAATAGAAAAAAATGTCAATTCCAATTTGCATCTAAAAAAAATTTGAATTAATGATGAAAAACATTTGTTTCTTAAAAAAATATAATGGGAAGTATTTCAATATATATCAACTTTACGGTCTTCAACATTTTGCTCAAAAAGAGCCACTTTCTTAAAATAGTATCACATTTTTTTTAAGTAAATTGAGCCCTCAATGGACATTACTCACATAAACTAGAGCCATAAATAGCTAATTCTGCGCCTGAGGCAAAAATAAAACTCGCGCCTTCTTAGTATTACCATTCTAGTCTTTTTGCGCCTTTTTTATGCGCTCCTGAGTTTAACGATCAATGCAATAATCAACCTAGCGCCCCCTTAGTATTTATTCTAGTTATTTTGCATCTTTTATTTTTGCGTCTCTGAGCGTTGCGCCCGGCAGGCGCCTCACTTAAATAGCAGTAGTTTCGGCTCTGACATAAACCAATTTAAGAGCTATAAGTTAAATTTGTAACGAATGTTTTATTCTAAAATGTTGCTTAAAATAAAACTTAAAGCTTAAAACTTAAGCTTGACAAAATTTACCATAGCGAATCTATGAAAGAATCTTTAAGCTTCTATCTTACGTCTTAAAAATAGTCTTATTTTTCTCGTTGTTATCTCAAGATAACTGGTTAGATTATTTAAATGAGCTATACATCATTATATTTTTATTTCTAGTATTCTGATTGGCTGTTATGAAGAAAGGCGTAATCATGCAGCCACTTGCTCCTTGTGTCAGATAAACCCCTCCCCTTTTTCATTGCCCTGCCCTTTTTTATTCTCTACTGAAGAACAACCTTACTAATTTAAATAATCCAACCGGTAATCTTGAATTGCTTTTAAGTTTTCTGACATCTCGGCGCAGAAAATAAAAATACTGTACTGATTTCAATTTTCTTGTTTAGTATTTTACACAAAACAAGAAAAAACTGAAAACAGTATGTACAGAGAAAGAGATGTCAGGAAACTTAAAAGCAATTCAAGAGACAAAATATTAGGCAACTCTGTATAATAAGACTAGAAGTGCCATTCTTTGAGAAACTGCCTTTAGTATAGACTAACCAAAAAAAATATATTTTTTGCATAAAGAATATATTTTTCCTAGGAATCTTTTGCATATCTTTTTATTTCTTTGAGACTATCACTTTCCACTTTGTGTGTGTGTTTTTAAGCTGTTTTTCATATCCTTACGAAACACACCTCAGTGATTACAACCTCTCTCTCTCTCTCTCTTTTTTATTCTAGTTTTTTACTACATTGTAGTATATATTATATACTATACTTCCCATCTTATATAATTCACTTTATTCTTCCTTTTTTTGTGTGTGATTTTTGTTCTCTCTGTTTCTTTTTCCATTTCTTTGTAAATATTTTTCATGCCTTACACTTCGCTTCCTATTTGTTATGCTAACAGGATTTAGATTATATTTTTCGACCAAAAAAAAAAAACACAGAAAAAACATCGAAACTTTCTATTGTTTTGCATGTGCTAAATTTCGAGAACCTCCTCCTCCACGAACACCATATATAACACACAGTTTTATTACATTCGTATAATAACACAATAGTATAAAATCGAATATATATATCACACTTCCTGTTCTTTCTTATAGTGTATATTATACATTTCAATATATATTTAGCTATATATAATATTCAAATAAAAATGCAAACAATGTGAATTTATTTTTAAAACAACTCTTTATATAGACCTATAAGGCTGCTTTTTTTTCTCTCTCATTGCAAATAGGGTTTTTCTTTTTGGTAATATACTAATAATAAAAGACTAGAAGGGACATTTTTATTTAGAAATCAAAGCTTCGGCTTCTTTGCAATATTCTTAATAACTTCCATAGAATAATTAATAAACAGGAGATTTTTTTTAAGGCCCATTAGTTAAGAAATTAAGTGTTAAGAGGCATGACTTTATTATTATGGCTCGGATTTTTATACAAAATATCAAAGCAAATGTTTCTCAATCTGTGGCACAAAGTGCCTAATTGCAAAGTAACAATTCCGCGTTAAGATTAACCAACAATTGTTTTTTTTTTCAATAAAAAACTGGTTAAAGGCTAGAACTCCCTAGTTAACAACTGATAAGTTACCAAGACATATAGCCTCTCCAACCAGCCTTTTTTATAATTAAAAAAAGCTTAATTTTAGTTGCTCTAATGATGATGATGATTACTTCACAATTGGAGACACTTGGGCCACAAATTGAGAAACATTTGTTTTGATATTTTGCATAAGAATCCGAGCTCTTAATTATTATTATAGCAAAGGGTTTTTTATATTCAAAGTTGCATTATCATTATGAATAATAAGGACACACCATAAAGATTAATTTTTGTTTTAAAATGACATCTATCCTCACTGTATATGTATTTGTGTCATAGGTGGGCTATATAAGAAGCCATCCATATACCCTCTACCCAACCCTCACCCCTCAAAACATCTTAAAAAAAATTCCAATAAAATGGCAGTGTGCCATCTGCAGGAAAAGATTAAAATAAAAAATCTCTCTATGGGAGGTTCCTTTTCTTATCATACGTTACAGTTCTAAATTGTATAAAACTTTTGCCCAAAAATAACCACCCCTTCCTTACCCAAACACCACCATCTTTAACTCCCTCTTCCATATATATATTTTTTGCCTAAGAGAATAAAATGAAAAAGGAGAGAAGGGAATAACAAAAAAAAAAAACCTAATGTCAAAAGACTAGAAAGACCGTGGAAGACGAATAACAGTTTGTATTAACAACGCCCACAGGCTTAAAAAATAGCCAAAGAATAGAGCAAAAAAAGGGGTGTATTTGAAAAAGAAGTGAATTGGAACACACCCTGTATATTAAATAGAGAAAATTCACCTTTTATTCAATTTGTTTGCACCTTAATAAGGTTAATCTGATGTTGAGCAATACACTTAAATCTAATTTTGTAGTCAAGTTTATGCTTTAAATGCAGATTAGCTTGTTAGTCCTTATTAATTTTCGATATTAGTTATTTATTGTTCAATTTGAACATTTTATTCAATGTACACACATATTCTACAAACACTGTCGTCTTAGTCATTGTGGCGCCCGCCCAGTGCAAAACGATTAGTGGCGCCTCCCCAATTTTGAGAAGAGGCCTCAACAAATGTCCAAAACTGATTTTACAAAATAAATTAGATCTATAAGTAGATTTTTAATTTTTCGTGCATTATTTTTTTTTAACAATTTACCTTATTGTCGAAATTTTAATTTTCTATTTTATTTTTCTAAAATCAAAATCAACACACATTTACAAACAGATAAATCACACATACTACACAGGTTCAATGTAGAAACACACAAAAAAAAACAGTTACAACCACACAAAAATGCAATCATAATATTAGATAACATAACCCACACATATAGTCTACATAGACACACACACATCTAAAATGGCCTTTCTAGTCAAATAACTCTCTGCTCTCTCATCATTCTGGCTCGCATTTTTAATTGCAGTATAAACAAGCGACATGCAAATTAATAAACATTAAGGTTGTACAGAAAATTATAGATTATTTATGAGAGGCAGACTAGAAAGAGTAAGATAGAGTCAAGCATATTTGTGTCATGTAACATTTGTCTTATGGACATGTGTGTTGCGCTTGTTTATATATAAGACTATATCAGTGTCATATGTGTTTGTGTGTCTCTCTCTCTCTTTCTCTCTCTCTCTCTCTCTCTCTCTCTCTCTCTCTCTCTTTCTCTCTCTCTCTCTTCTCTCTCTCTCTCTCTCTCTCTCTCTCTCTCTCTCTCTCTCTCTCTCTCTCTCTCTCTCTCTCTCAATCTCTCTTATAGCCTAGGCCTAATAATAAAAAAAGGCCGGTAAATTAAGACAATAGACATTACATGCTGCATTACCCCTTGTATACATTAGGTTTGATTATACAAGACAGCGCCTGATTACCACAACTCCCAAAAAAGAGCGGCTGCTTGGCTGTTTATACAATTTTGCTATTATATATACAATGAACACCAGTTTGTATAATAATAATAATAATAGTCTATATATATACATACAAGATTGATCAAGAGAGCCTAATCACTTAATTAGACATGAGGTGAATAGACAGAATGGAGAGTAGAGGGAGCTAATAATTTAGGCAACTTAAACTGGGTTCAGACAAAACTCCACCCTCTCTTCAATTATAATCATCTTCAAGATCTTATCATCTACAATTATCGGCTCGCGAGCCACACACACACAAATTAATATACTAATTTTTTTTTAAGAACAAAATATTTGATTATTAGAACTTGGATTTTTATGCAAAAATATCAAATCAAATGTTTCTCAATCTGTGGCCCAAGAGCCAATCATTGTGAAGTAACAATCCCCCCGTTTAGATCAACCAACAATTACCAGTTTATTTAAAAAAAAAATCATAAACAATTGTTTAGAGGCTAGAACTTGCTAGTTGACAACTAACAAGTAGCCTCGCCTCTCTAATCGATGATTAGAAAAAAAGCATAATTGCAGTTGCTCTAATGATGATGCTTACTTCATAACTGACACTTGGGGGCCACAAATTGAGAAACATTTGCTTTGATAATTTTGCATAAAAATCCAGAGCCTTATGTCATTTTATGCGACAAATTTTTTTTTATTTAAAGTGGTTTTAAAGTGTAAACGGTGCCTCTCGAACTCCTGATTATTCTGTCTTTCTTATACAAAATAAAGAGACACTTTTAATGTGTCTTAGAAACTAGAAGAGGTAGCTCAGCCACATAAGGAGTATTTTCATATCGATATCTTTAAAAATAAGCTTTTTTATTTTAGTTTGAAAATAACCCCCCAACTCTAAAAATGTTATCTATGAAAAGTTTATTTTGAAAGATATCAATATACAAAATTAATACTCTTAACTGATTGAACTACCCTTCTAGTTTATAAAAGATTTTCTAGTTTTTCTTAATTTTGCTGTATTTTGAAAATCAGCAGATAATAAAACCATCTTTAAACAGAAATAAAAAGCAAATATTTAAAAAGAAAAACAACATTTTCTAGGCTTAGCTTAGCTTAAAGCTTAGAGCTAACAGGACATCAATAAATATAGGCCTATTTTGATGCTTTTTTCTTCTTCTGAATAAATAGCCAAACGCAGGCGCATTTTGCAAATAACAGTGAAGAAGGGGGGGGGGGGTGTGGGGATGGATGGGTATAACATGTAAATATATATAAAGAGTAGAGGGGTCTTTTCACCATCACCACCCCACCCTCCCAAATGAAAAATGAGGGCAGTTGACGTCACTCATGCCAACTGGCCAATGGCGAGCTCAGTGTCATCTCATTGCTACCTTAACAGGCTCCAGGCTCCCATTGGACAAACAAGATAGAGAGAAAGAGAGAGCACAAATGTCCATATATAGAGAGACGAAAAAAAAAAAAGCCTTTCTAGCCTATAGAGACCATCATCTTATATATACACATATATACATAGATGGATGGATGGATGGAGAAGACATATTGGCAGAGAGGCCAAAAAGATTCTGAACGCAAGATAAGAACAAACATATTGCATCAAACGCGGCGCACACAAAACGTCTTTCGAAGATCACATTATACAAAGAGAGAGAGAGAGAGCTCTATTGAAAAATAAATAGCAACCAAAATGCAATTATAAACTTTTTTTTTAAAACTTAAATGATTAATTTTTTTTATCAATTTATGATTTATGATAATTTCATGAAAATTTTCATTGAAAACGAAAAATACATAAATAATTTAGAACATCTTCAATGTAAAAAAAAAATTGTCAATTTTGTGTCTTAATAATTTTTAATGTTAAAATTTATAATGTTAATAATTAATTTATTTCATCAACTCGAAATGTATACGCTGAAGATTGTTGCAAAATAACAATAAAATCGTAAAAATGATCGAATTAAGTATGAGTTTAGTTATTTTCAACGTCTTTTGAATCGTTTTAAAGTTGATAAAAAAAATTATGACTATTTCTTAAAAATAATTAAAATAAAATTTGTTAAAACACAAAATTGAAACAATTTTGTTTCTTCCTACTTTTCGAATTTCAATAAAGATTTTCATGAAATATTAACATAAATTCATGAAATTTTACCTATTTTAAAACATTCTTTAAAAATAAGAATCCTATAAACTAGCTTTTGCAAAAGTATCAGTGGATGGACTGTCGTATTTATTATTAAGCATGTTTTTATTGCACTTGGAAAATACATTTTAAAAATGAGCTGAGCGCGAACGACACGAATGTAAACGAAAACCGATTGCACACCATGTTAAACGGTTATACCAGGTATTGCATCATACTGATTTTCTTCATAGCCTCTCTTAATTGGGAGTGTTTTTAGATCATCATCATCAGCACCACCACGTTTTTTTTTAGAAAAGATCTATCGGTTGAAGACGTTTTATCTGCACACCTTAGTATTATATATATCTACATATATATATATAAAGTAGGCCTATATTTATAAGACTTTCAACGTAAAAACACGAAAGAGAGAAAGAAGAGTTTCTTAGGCATTTAAATCTTATCGATTTTTGTTTGGTGAGATCTTTATAGCCGCTTCG
Organism: Brachycybe producta; assembly: GCA_036925085.1. Classification (NCBI taxonomy): domain Eukaryota; kingdom Metazoa; phylum Arthropoda; class Diplopoda; order Playtdesmida; family Andrognathidae; genus Brachycybe; species Brachycybe producta. The sequence goes on from JAUPFP010000006.1 coordinate 41,601, forward strand.
TCGATTCGCACCGACTGCAATGCATTATCTGCACCACATAAAAAATGTGGCCAAAGCCATATACATATACAGAAAAGACAGACGTTACTGTGAATAGGCCCTAAATATATATATATATATATATAACCCAACCCCACCCCCCCTCCTCCAACACACACCCACTTCACTACATATATACACACAACAGGCCTGGCCAACTCAAATCGTTCTTCGGGGCCACCTTGACGAACAACAATTTTCGGCGGGCCGAAATTAGAAATAAGAACATCGAAACAATTCAAACATCATAAAAATTTATTTTATTTTAGTCATTTTATTATACTGTATATCTATGAGACACAGTAAAGGCAGAATCACACATGCTGAAAAAATCATCCAAAAATAGAATTAGAAATAAAACAAAATTATGTGTTCCTTTGCACTTAAATGGGGAACTCTTGTCCCTCTGCCATAGGCCTTTATGGCTGCTTGCAGAGTAATTTTTCAAATTCAAATTCAAATATATAATGGCGCTTCGGGTAAATGCCTTAAAGTTGGATTTTTTTTTCAGCATGTGTGATTCTTCCTGAAGTCCTCAACTTGCGCGGTTCATTTTTCTTCCTGATGATTCCGCTTAAGTCGAATGCCATTAAGTGCTATGTATTTTAATTGCGTTTGCAGAACCAATTGATAGGTGGCGTTGTTATTGTAAGAAGAAGTACCGCAACTGCACACCTACGAATCCGTAAAGTCTACTTCAATATTGGTAGTTAGTTGCACATCTTAAATAATTATTAATTTTCTAGATTTCCATGTGGAAGCATATACTTGAACTCTGCAAGCAGCCAAGATAGCCTGTAGCAGAGAGACAAAAGTTCAATTGCAGCATGCAAAATGCATTGTCAGAGGCGGGCCACAAAAAACTGTAGTGAGCCGCATGTTGGCCAGGCCTGATACACACATTTGCCCACCATCTTTTTTTTTTGCTTGAAGAAAAGCAATAAGAAAAAGACGAAGGAAAAAAAAAAAGAGAAACAAACTTGACGGCGGCCATCATGAAATACAAAAAAAAAAATGTTTGCCATGACATCATCTATATATATATATATATATATATATATATATCAAATACAAAATGGCTGTTTGCTTCATGCAAACTTTTCAAAATAAAAAATAACTCTCTCCACACCCACCAGAGCTCTCTATTTTTCCCCACCCTATTGATACAAAACTGACAGGATCTGACCAATATCAGTTTTCAACAAAAAAAAAATATGATAAAATACACAGAATCAGCATCATTAGCATATTTTTTTACCCCTTTTTATATAATATATATAAAAAAATATGCAAAAATTCAGCCATCATCGTTTATTTTGGAAAAGTCTGAAAATGTGTTTGGTGTGGATGTACTTTTTTTTCTTCTAGTTTATTTATCTTTGTGTACATAATGATTCGATTTGCAAACACCTTCCTAATGCCCCATACATTACATTAGGCCTATTCTAGTCTATATACATACAAGAAGAAGAAGAAGAGAAAAAAAATATTCAAACTTTGAGGTTTTTATTTAATGGATCTCAAAAGGCCTGTCAGCATATATAGATCTTATATAGAAAGAGAGAGAGAGAGAGAGAGAGAAATAAAAGACCCTAAGAAATAACAATTTCAATAAAATACAACCAAAAATGGATCTTTTTCGAATTTTACTATTTCATCTATTTGTCTATAGAAAAATCATATATTTTACAAGGTGTCCTCGCAAATACAATAGAATGTCGTCATATCTCAATTTAAAATATTGTAAGAGTGACCACTATAAATTATAATTATTTTTGTAACATCCTTGTATTACCTGCACATTATATAGGTAGATATATCTATATATCTCCATGTTTATAGAAAATCTTTAATTAATAATCAGGATTGATAAAATTCATGATTTTTTTTTGTTAAAAAAAATAAGATTAAATTTTTTTAATTTAAATCATTTTTTCATTTATTTAAAATGTCAAAATATTGCATTTTTATTAACTGAAAACACAATTATTATAATAAATTCATTTTATAAAAAAAATTTGTAAACAAATTCTGAAATGCGACTTGAATTGCTTGATTTTTCCGGTATTTTTTATTAAATCGTGATTTAAATCACGTTGATTTTAATGACAAAAAATCGATTTAAATCAATCAATCCACCCTAATACTACGGTAATAAATGAAGGCTAAATCAAATGAATTCTGGTTGTTTAAATTACACTGATAAATATTTAAGGCCAAAAAAATTATGTGTTTTCAATGGAAAAAAAAAACTTGTATAGAGGCTAGAGTTTTCCCAGAGGAAATACTGAATTGTAGCCTCAAAAACCGTCCTGTTTATTTAAAGAAATGTATATAGCATAATTTATTTCGCTTTAGTGTTCATTAGAGATATATTCCTACATTAGAATCATATGTAGTATATTAAAAACACCTTAAACATTAAATCTATTTATGATTAATCAATAAAAACCAGTCTTAAATTTCAATGTATTTTCACTAAATAAATAAATGTTTGCAAACTATACTCTCTGCAATTTAAACAACAAACAAGCAACTTGAGGGCAAAAAATGTCCCTTTCCTTCAAAGTTGCTGTTGCTCTCCATAGCTAATACAATATATACCTTTAAAAGAAAACCCCTCTAAATTGTAACCTTAAAAGCCATTTTCCAATATACAGTATATAAAATAAAGAAAAAACGAGTAAAAGTAACATTTTCTTGCAAATAATGCAATTTCTCGCCAGGAGGCACTTACTTCACTGTACATTTCTTAAGAAATTACAAGATTCCTTACTTCTTTTACTTATGGCATTGAACAATTTTATAGTTTTATTTTCTCTCTTCTTTTAAATATGTGCACTCAACCCTCTCAAAATACACTTCCTCTACTTTTTTTTTAAAAAAAAAAGATGCTCATATTTATATATCCGAATGTTTTCATATAATATAACTTTAAAGAAATGAGGCCATTTTGCATAATATACCATTGTAAAAGCTCAACATTCCAAAGAAGAGAATGAATTGAGTGGACATCCACAATTTTTTCCTCCCCTTTTTTTCCTCTCATTCTCTCTCTCTTTATTTTTACCCCCCTACAAAATAGATACATAGACCTTTATATAGAATCACATCACGTAAAATATGCATATATACATATAGTAACAAACCAAAAAAAAAGGGGGAAGTCAACAAATTTTCATCTTGAAAGCATTTTCTTGTGCCTTTATATCATATATGAGGCTGAAGTTGCATTTTTCAGGATGCACATTTTTTTCTTGTCTGTGGTGGAGAATCTATTATAATGTAAGACTTATAGGTGTTTTATTTTGAAAAAATATGCAAATTCATATTCAGTTGCGTCCAGCAATTTCTAAAAAGAGAATATAAAATAAGAAAGGGGGGGGGGGGGAAGAGAATTTTGAAGTGAGGCCTACTACACTCACACTCACTGATAGATATTACCCACCACATTAATATAAAAACAACCTCAATATCGGGAAAAAAAAGTGTGAGAAATTACGACCACATTCCTGATTCATGGGCGAAAAAGTGTTACTTTTTATATGCATTTTTTTCCATTAATAAAAATAAGAGGACTTCTGAAAAAAAAGGTGTACATATAAGGTTACTGTCATAGTGGTAAATCAGTCATTCTACAGAATAACTGATTTGCATATGATTGATCTCTCTCATTACATGGACAGATTGAAAACATTTTATTAAAAACTAAACAGATTTGTAAAAATGAATGAAATTTGAAACAGAAAACTAGAAAACACAACAAACTCTAAAAGGAAATTCACATGTACCATTCTAGTTTTTAAATAAAAAAATAAAAAACTTGAGTATTTCAACTATTTTTAAAAAATATCAAACATGAAAATATGTCCAAATGCTTAAAAAGTGCATTCTTTTACAACCGAATTTGGTGGTTTTACACACATTGTCTTGTAATTGTATAGAGTGACTGATAGTTTTCACTTCTGGAAAGTTAACACGTATAAAAAAGTATGTTTTACTGCACTTTTCTACGTCACGTGTATGAAACATTTTATGAATACAGATGATTTTTTTCTCTAATTCATCCTCATTTTGAGCAAAAATAAAAAAACCCCATCCAAATAACATTTAATGCGGAAAGAATTACTGAGGGAAAAATCTCACCCACACACGTTCACAGTCCACCAAACCCGTTTCGAAGACATTTTCAACGGGGATCAAAATCAAATCAAAACCAACTACACTATCCACCCAACTATTTTTTGTTGCCATGTGCCTTTTCACACAATGATGATAGTTGGAAGTGGAGGCTAGCATTTATTCTAGTTCGTTAGTCAATAAACAGGAACCCAGCAAGTTTTTCTTTGGACAGTCGTCACTCAAAAGTGACACCATTTTGCGAAGTAATACAATGGTCCTCTTATCGTTTCTAGCTTTCCAAGAAAAGAAGTCACTACACTTTCTTATTGCAATGATTAGGGGTCGGATCTTTATGCAATATTAAGCAAATGCTTCTCAATCTGTGGCTCAAATGTGCCAATTGTGAAGTAAGCGCAACTAATTGCAATTATACTTTTTATTAAAAAAAATAAAAATAGCTTGTTAGAGGCTAGAACTTTAATTGACAAATGATAATAGCCAAACATCTCCTATCCTCTAACTATTAGCCAATTGTTTAGTAAACTGGCAGTGGAGGATGTAATTTTGGTCACTATGCCGCGACACTCGGTATACTTTTGAAGAGTCTAACATAATCCACTGATAGCCTCCACATCCAACCCTCGTTATCATCCTAGATGGGTACTACTTTTTGCCATATATTATCCAGTATAATATGGTACCCAATACCATCAACCACTGTCACCAATAGCCCAATCTGTACCCCCAATATACATATAATGTCACTCCCAACCAACTTATTTTCAATTTGTACCAAAAAAAAAAAATTGAAACAAAAAAAAAATCAATAACACATAAACAAGGTTTTCTCAGCAACTTGTTTTTTTATATAAACTCATAATATATGCAAATTTAAAATGCAAATTGATATAACAAATATCACACAGCATGTGGAGAGCAAATAACGTGTTATGTATTGGTTTTGTCCGAGAAATTCAATAAGATATTTTAGATACGGATGTATATTATAGAAACCACACAAAAAAAAAAGTTAATTAGGAAATGAACCCTCAAAATATAAAACAGATTTGAACCAAAAAAATATTTATGTATTTCTATCCTCTTCTTCTGCTTCAAAATCAAAACATTTTTATATATATATTGCATATTAAATGCATAAATAAATAGACCAAATCAAACTTAAAAAGTAAACACAAATATTTCTTTTTTTCTTCTTCTTCTCAAAAATTGCTCCAATATGTTTAACCAGAAAATTGGAAAAATTTCTGGAAGAAAATAAAAAAAAAATGAAATTTCCGCGTTATTTTTTTATGGATACTATTTGCTTCGATTTCTAATTTCCTTTCTCCCTTGAGAAATATTTCTCTATTGAGTTATATACATTCTTAGATCATCATCATCTATAGAAAAAAATATTAAGCTCCTCAGCTGCCCATAAGGTGGCAACACCTGTACACGTCGCCATTGAAAAAAAAGGCAAAAGGCTCAAATTCAAGAGAAAGAAACTTGAAACTTAAAAAACTTTAATTTTGTGAACTTTTTGAGAAAAAAATTCCAACATAGAAGAAACTATTGTTTTAAGGAAACACAAAGTTTTGCAATATTAAAACTTTTATTCAAATAAGTAAAGTTCAAGTTCAAGTGCAAAGTTTATTTTCTTGAATTTGAACCAAGAACAAAAAGTGAATTTTTGCAAAGTGTAGTAAAAACTTTAAATTTGAGCAAAACTTTTCTCTTTTTTTTTGGCCACTAACATAAAACTCAAATACTAATTCTAATAATAAAAAACAAGAGAGCTTCCTTCATAATAATACTGTATTATAAAGAAAACATTGTATAAAATCTACGGTGCAGACAAAAATGTTACAAAATCGATAATCTTTTGCTATATATGTGACATACGCACACACACACGTACTTAAGACGAAATTATCGGAAATAGTTGTCCACGCATGCATACAAAATTGACTGACGTCATTCCAACCTACATAAGGTCCAAATTCAAGAAAGAAAACAAATCTACACTTTCATCATAAAACTGGGGTGAGAAATTTTAGAAGTTCGCAGGGCTGACGACTGACTTCCCGGGCTGACAACCGCTAGTACACAGTACAAAGCTGTACATATGGGGTAGTGGTGGCCACTCTTAAGAAAATATGAGATTTTTGCACGTACAGACTCGTGTTTTTGATCCATTTGTACCTACCTATGTGGTGTTTTGACAATGCATGAAATTTACTTTCAGAGGAGGTTGTGCACGGTGAACCTTTTCATTAAAAGAAGTTATGAGGAGGCTACTGAACAATGCATATATACCAATACTGCGGTTGCAGTATTTTCCCTTAACAATAGCAACGCCACCTATCAATTGACTCTGCAATAAAACGCAATAAAATACATAGGACTTACTGGTCTTCAACTTACGTGGTTTTTCCACTTAATACGTCGCAACCTCAGGAATGAATTTAACCGCGCAAGTTGAGGACTTACTGTATTATATTTTGCACTGTGAATTGATAATAATAATAGTAGGTAAAATAAATTGTTATTTTGATAATGCATTTTTCTATGCTGCTTTTGGACTAAATAGTCTCTATGGTACAGGCCCTCTGAGCTTCTTGCAAAGTAATTATTCAAATTGAAACTAGAGAAATCTCTTTCAGGACATACAATAAAACAGCATGTGGAACTCATGTTTCACAGGTGTTGCAGCAACTTGCAAAGTTGAAATTTAAGTTGCTAAGAGTTTTATTTTCTTGAATTTGAACCTCAAAATCTTAAGAAAGGCTTTTCTTTTTCGTTCATTCAGAAAATACAATGTGACAGAATTTTGCCATCATATGTTTTTGGAGTGAAGTGAAAAAAAAAAAAAAAAAGAATAGATTCACACATAATGAAATTTGGATCGCCAGGCAATTGAGAGGACATTCTTCTCGAAACCCTCCGCCCCATTCCAAACATTACAATAAAAAAAACCTCAACCTCACTGAATATTGTGATTGAAAAACGGGTGTGAAATTTCTTATGTGTATTTTGGATCTAAGAAAAAAAAAGTCTTTGTGTTATTTGGTGTAAGAAAAGAAAAAAGAGGTGAGAAAAGAATCAATATAAAAAAATATTCTAGTATTGAAGTTCCATAAGAGAATTTTGTTGTAAAGTTAAAAGAGCTATCGTTTGTGTGCATTTACTACTACTACTACTACTCCTACTACTACTACTACTATTCAATAGTAGAAAGGAGTTGTCAAACAGTTAATCACAATTTTCTTATAAAAAAACTCAAAATAACAAGAAATAGCTGAGCTTTTTCAAAGGAATTTAAATCAAGAATCTCCTCCACTCTTTTATTACCATATATCGGCATAAACATACCACCATTACTTTTAGTTTGTGGACAGTACACACACATTGAGTCAACTATATTTAATATGACAATATAGTTGACTGACCACGCATTTTTAACAGACTTTTATGCAAAGTAAACTTACCACAAGTTAAACATAACCCCAGGTCATAAAATTTCAGTTGTGGCCAACCACTGGCACACAAAAACACTTTCAATTAATGGACACCTTCTTTTTTTTGCATAGTAAAAAGTGTGAACTAATTTAAACAATAGTTAAAACACCAACAACCAAACTCATTAAATGCCAAAAATGTGGTAATTAATTTTCAGTTTAGTGTTTTTTTCGTCTTCTTCCACTTGGAGCTTATTTAGTTTAGCATTTCTTTAATTTGGCGCTAGATCGGCACTATCGTTTCAACACAGGTTCCATATTGAAATCTTGCTCAAGAGTGTTCACATTAGAAGTTCTAGTGTCGAAGTTCCTCTTTTTTGAACTTTGTTCCTATTTGAACCTACGTTCAGGTTCCTCTGACCAATTGCAATTATATTATTTATTTTGTACAACTTAAGTAATATTACCTTATCTTAACTAATCAATTAATGGTGTGCAATCAAACTAAATATTAAAATATTCACTAAAACCTATTACCATTGTTTTAAACACAAGTCATCTTTTCCACCTGGGGAGCAAAGTGAGCCAAAATAATTTTGTCACAAATAGAAGTTTCTAAAGAGCGACTATAAATATAATTTAATGTTTATGCATTTGATATCGCTTTTGCCAGTTCTAGTATATAGATTTGAATTTTTTTTAATAATTTTCTAAAAGAAATGTCCTGATTTTTAGACAAGATTTCCAGATTTTACCTTACTTACCAGGTGGGTATATATGAACCCTTTATGAAGAATGAGTAAAACTTCATTACAAACTCCAAAGAAGCGCACACGGGCATGGAGACTGAAAAGATGAAAAATGACAATTAGTTCAAAATTGTTGACGTCACTGATGAACAATCTTATTAACAGACATAACACAGCCATTTTATTTTTCTGTAATATATAAAGACACATTTAAAAAAAGCCGTTGTTCGCCACTAACCACAATAGAGAGAGAGAGAGAGAGAGAGAGAGAGAGAGAGAGAGAGAGAGAGAGAGAACCACTTAAGTATATTAAAAAGTACAATTGACATAAAAGAAAAACAGCCGACAAAGAAAAATACATAATAAGAGAGAAACAATTTGTTACTTCTTGTGACATTTTTCAAAAAAGTCTTACTCAGAAAATTACTAAAAACGTGACGAATTCATTGAAATGTTGAAAATATTATACATATGACAATAATATGCAAATATTATAAGATATACAAAAAAAAACAGCTCCTATGTTGTTACAATTACATTATGTCTTCACAACACGTTTTCAAATATACTGTGTAACACTGAAGAGTCCAATCTTAATTACAAATGGAAATAAGACACTTTATAGTAATAGAACCATTCATCCCCCCTTTCTACTCAAACCCCCCTTTATGTCATATTTGGTACTCTTGTCCAGACCTCACTTGTGTTTGTTGCAAGCAGAATACATATGTTCCAATTAGTGTAAAACAACCTCAACAATAATTTCAGAAAGGTCAACAATTGAAAGTGACCACACAAGCAACTTTTGCTAATAAAAAAAACATGTTTTTGTATTCCAGTTTGAAATACTCAAATTAAATGAAGATCCTCTTGACACTGGAACCCTCTCAATATGGATCCAACGCACAACAAATCCTGTCCCCCGCCCTCTGTTGAAAATCATGATCAGAGGGTTCAAAAGTTGATATTCCAAGTTCTTAAGGTTTCCTTCTTGAACTTGGACTTTAGTGTAGATGTTACTGTCAATCTGCGGAATCAGTCAATCCACAGATTGCCTAAGCAATCTGCAAAACAACCAACCTGTTAGTGAATCTGCAAAATTCAACACCTAAAATGTATTGAATTTTGCAGATTCACTAACAGGTTGATTATTTTGTAGATTTGCCTAGGATATCTGCAGATTGACAGTAACATAGATTCAGTTTAGAAATCTCGGGTTTCCATTTACATTACAGAAAAGAGGTCATATAAAATTGTGACAATCATAATTTATGCAATATGCACTATTATTTTATGACTATTTTGTTCACCACAGAAGTGGCAGTCATATGACAATATTTGTCATGATAATGATTAATGATGTTATAAGTTTATGAGCAAGATGTGACAATTTCTTGTCATATGACAAGTCTTTTTTTCTTTCTGTAATGAAACTCCTTCAGAGCAAGATAAATATATAGAGGTAGCTCAACTCCAAGTCATAGAAAACATCCAGGGTGAGTTACATATTAATTGCATAGCCAGGGTTCTCTATTCCTCTTACCTCTCCACGTCTTTTTTTATTCTCCACTGATTGTGTGATCATTGAATCGTAACGTAACTGAGAAGAAATTTAGCTCTAAGATAGAAGTGGCGCCATCTATTCTGGTCACACTCAGCTCTTCTTTTAAAAACTAGAATGTTTTAAAATAAACCCTTTTATAAGTTTTAAAAAGCAAATCGAAATTTTCATTTTCCATTAAAATGTTTTTATAAAGTTAGAACTTTGTAGTTTTATTTCTAAAAAAAAGCACTTTCACCTGTTTTTTCTAGCTTATAAACAAAAATTATAAAATATTGCTTATTAAAAATAAATTTGCATCATTTTTACGTAAATCTATTTTAAACCACACAAGAATTTCATTCATTCAATATGAGAACACTCGTTTTATATTGATTTAATTGTTTGAACTTTTGTAGACAATTTTTTTTCTCTCTTCCTCTCACATAATTTTAACAAAAAGAAGTGTGTTAAAGAGTAGAATGTGCAAGAAGAATTAAATATGTTACTGTTCGATTGACTTACCAAACAAGACTAACATGTCTGAAACTTTAACCCTTTCATTTTTTTTCTATCACTGTATATGTCTGATTATTTACACAATACACACACACACACACCATCATAAGCAAAAGAAGGAGAAATAAATAAGAGAAAAAAAGGGTTATCTAGTATATAGTAAAAGGGGGTGACAATGATGAAAAAAGGGGGAGGAAGTTATAAGAAAAGTGGCACCCGTCTGTATATATATATATATATATCAAATACATGATGGGCCCCCCCTTATATGTTATGAGAGGGGGCAGATGTAAAAAAATGAACCTGAAGGTTTTTAACTAATTCTTAACTGTGTGTATAAATAAATTGTGGCGTGTGCGCCTGAGTCCTTCTATATTATAGGCACACACATACAACAGAAAAGGGTAGTCAAGTCTATAAGCTCAGCTTGTTTGAGACTGTTCATAGACAGGATTTTTGCAATGATCTTTTGAAGAAGGGTTGTTGATGTTAATTTCATTATGTCTCCCATCTGCCATCCTACACATATATAGGGGCTATTCAACGCGGGCGGGCGGGCCACATTGGTGCCCCTTATAAGCCACACTTCCAAATACAACCAAATTGACAGCTAGAACTAACACACGAGAGACAATTACAAAAATTGCATCTCAAAACACATTTTTGGTGGCACATCATCACCCCACACATATAAAAATACCATACAAAAAAGGGGTTTCATCAATGGAGAGACGGCTAGACGTTTTTTGTTTTCTAAATGACAGCCATTTTTTTATATAAAAAAGTGAGAAATATATTTAAAAATCTAAAAAAAAAAAAGAATTGTGTTCGCCCCCTCATTCTCTCTGTCTATTTTCGCCCCCCCCCATTTTAGCACAATTATATTAGGGCTCCGGATTTTTATGCAAAATGTCAAAAGCAACTGTTTCTCAATTTGTGGGCCAAAGTGCCAATTGTAAAATCATCATCATCATCATCATTAGAACAACCGTAATTATGCTTTTTCTAGTCAAAAAGGCTCGTTAGAGGCTAGATGTCTGTTTACTATCAGTTGTCAACTAAAAAGCTCTAGCCTCTAATTAATAATACTAATGGTCAGGGCGCTGGATTTTTATGCAAAATGTCAAAAGCAAATGTTTCTCAATTTGTGGGCTCAAAAGTGCCAATTGTGAAATAATCGTCATTCAAGCAACTGTAATTATGCTTTTTCTAGTCAAAAAGGCTGGTTAGAGGCTAGATTTCTGGTTATTATCAGTAGTTATCTATGTCTAACCAGTGTTTTTGATTAGAATAAACCATAAGTTGGGGATTGTTACTTCACAATTGGCATTTGGGCCACAGACTGAGAAACATGTGCATGATATTGGATAAAAATTCGACCCCTAACAATTATTATTTGAAACTTTTCATATATTGTAAGAATATACAATAGAAAAAAAACCTATTTCTAATTTTTTTTGTGTTCATTTTGAGACAAAATGGACACAAAAAAAGTTTGGAGTAATTTTTTTTTGGTGTCTATATTCTTTCGTCACGCTTTTAAAAACCTATTGAACAGGTATTACAACAAAGTAGAAATTGGCACATTTTTTTTCTTCGAAATTTTACAAAAACTCTGCATGGGTTTAGTTTTATTATTGCCTCATTTTTTTTCTACAAAAAATATCTATTGGAGGGGTTTTTTACTGTTATTTTTCTAATGTGTACGTTTACTATACGCGTGACCGAACACTGGTCTCTATATATTTGACAACAGTGTAGACACATCTTACCCCTAACCTCCTCCTCAACCCTCAGAAACACCCCTTTGAGTTGCGGTCACCACCTAAAAAAATTTGGAATGATGATTTTTTTTTCCATAAAATTTTATGTGAAAATCATGAAGTTGAAAAAAATTTCACCTAACACACAAAATAAATTTATTTAAAATTTTCCTTTTGAGAGAAAAGTTTTTCAACCTGAAAATTTTAGTGTAACTTATTCAAACTTCACGGTACACAAATTTTCAACAAGTTTATTTTCTATCAACTTTTGACCCAAAAAACAAATTTTAATAGTATTTTTTTTTTTAAATAAATTTAAAAAAAAGCTAAAATAGGTTTTTATATAGATTAGTTTTTTTAATTCAAAATATTGAACTGAAATCAATTTTCAATACATTTTTTTTAATTTTATGCATTTTAAAAAAAAATCTTTGCAAATGATAAAATTAATTTTACTATAATATTGAATAATTTATAAGTTTTAATCACTAAGTTTAATCATTATGATTGTTTTATTTTTTATGGATTGTTCATTTTCAAACTGGTTATTCTACATTTTATGAGAACACTTAAAAATTTCATGTTGACATTTTTCAAAATAAACTTTTCTAAAAAAAAAAAATAAAAAATATATTGTCAACTCAAAATTAATTCATTTTTAAACTGACAAAAAAAGTTTATTTTAAAATATATCAACATAAATTACTCTTATAAGTGATTGAGCTTACCCATCTAGTTTCTAAAACACTTTCAATTCTACTTTTCAGCTTAAAAAATCTACTGAAAAGAAAAACCCAAAAATAATTCAAAATTTTTTTTATGTTTATTTCCAAATAATAAATTCAGCCATAAATTAATCCAATTTGAGGTTGAATGTATATTTGATAATAAACATAAATAAATTTTACATTATTTTTGGTCTTAAAAATCGACAATTTACTCTCTCATTCATGACCTAAATATAAACTCAAATAAAAAATCCAATTTGCTTTTTAAAAAATGGATCCAAATAGATTTTTGCATAAATAATGAAATTTATTGTTCCACCACCATTTTATTTATATAGTGATTATAATAATCACATCAAAAATAAAAATGACATTCATATTTTCACAGACCGTCGTCTTATTGAGTGTTTATAACATTTATATAGAGTCCTATATATAGTTGCCTCATCGTAAGACGAAGCTTGTGACGTCAGAAGGGTTGCCATAAAATTTAGTAATTTGTATAATAAAAAAGGGGTAAAAAAAGAAAAGAACCCTTTGGTGATATCAAACCCTTTTTCTATCAGACTAAAAATGGCATACAAGCCTACATTTTTTTGTCAACCCATCTGACGTCACAAGCTTCATCTCACGATGAGGCAACTATATTAACATATTATTATATTGTCAAAATGTCGATCAACCATGATTTATATCAATTATATTATATTATATATATAAGATATTTCAAATTCGACAATCGATATTAATGTCTAAAAAGCCATCTGTTGAAACTCCGTGTGAAAAAATATAGGAAAAACTCTTTGAAGCATCTCAAGTCACCCAGGAGGACATGGAAAAAAAAAACCCTTTGAAAATTTTTTTTTCTAGTATATTATATTATTTTTATTAAAAGTGGAGATGGGGTTAGAATTTTTTAAGGGTAGGGGTAACGAGAGGAGGTTATATTCCATTTGGTTGAACATCAAAAAACTATGAATAGAAAAAAAACTTCAGGGGATGGGATACTTACAAGTTCCTAATATAAGAATGGGATAGATGTTTTTGTCTAGGATGAAATTCCCCCTCCCTTTCTAACCCCCTTCTTTTTTTTTCGGGAAAAATGGGGGGGGGGTATCCAGACTTTTTCTCTAGACATATGGGATGCCCCTTATTCCCTTTGAACACACAAACTAAGGGGTTACTCCCTTATGAGAGGCTGTGGGGAGAAAGACACAGAAAGAGGGGGTTAAGATATATTTATATTATTCAATATTCGTATGTAAATTAGAAGAAGCACTCACATTTTTCTGGGTCTCAAAATAAAATTCACTCCCACCCTTTCACTCATCCTTTTTTTCTTCTCTTCTTATTTTGGTCTCACCTTTTTTTTTTCTTCAGAAAGAAAGGGGCGAGAGGGTTCCATATATAGGCATATTTACCCCCTTAAAATTCCCCTTTAAAAAGTTTTCTAAAACTTTTCTCATCCTCATTTTTTTTTACCTTTTTATGCTAATTTTAATAAAAAAAAGTTGCTCTTTGAGCGAAGTTTCTCAGTTTCAAAAAAACTTCCTACTTCATTTTTGGAGGGGTTTAAAACCACAAAAGTTAACCCTATGGGCACATTATGAAAAGAACCTATTTTTGTGGCCCGGGTCGTGAGCCACACGTTTTTAGATGTACAAAAGTTTCTTAACGTCAGGGGTTCCATATATAGGCATATTTACCCCCTTAAACTTTTCTCACCCTAATTTTTTTTACATATTTCTGTGGAAATATAAGAAGAAGAAAAACTTGTTCCTAGTCGAAGTTTCTCAGTTTGAAAAACTTCACTTTTGGAGGGGGTTTATTAGGTGGCTGAATAGATGTTTTTAACTTTTTGGACTCAAAAAAAAAATCACTCAAACTTTTTTTTTTTAGAAATATTATGAAAAAGTTGAATTTGTTTTCAAAACTAGAATAGAAGATTATGTTAAAAAAATTTTTGTTGGCAATATCTTAAAAAATAAACATTTTCAGCAAGTTCAGTTTGAAAATGTACAAGGTTATTTTTTTGTTTCCATTGACATTTCATGAAAAACTCTAATAGACTTTTTCAAAACTGTCATAAAAAATTTATTTTGAATGATATTATCATGAAAATTTATTTAGCATTATCACCAACTATTCTAGTTTCTAAAACAGTATGATAATTTTTTTGTAATATTTCTTTTGAAAAAAGTTTGCGTGAAAAATATAAATTTTCTCAAAACCACGGATGGAGGAAAGAGACCTCCTATAGAACATAATAGCCACTGTACAGTGTAGTAGCGCCATCCTGAGGGACAAAAACAAAATATATATTCAGCCACCTTAACCACGAAAGTTAACCCTATGAGCACATATGACAAGGATACATTTTTGTAGCTCCTGAGCCACAAGTTCCCCCCATCCACAAAAAGTGTTCCCTAAAGTTACAATTCCCACGATTTTTTTCTTAGTAAAAATCTCCCTTTTTCTTCTTCTTTTTATCCCTTCTTCCCCCTCCTTTTTATAGCCATATAAAAACCACAAATCTTTTTTCTTATATTTTATATAAAAAAAAATCAGAAACCCTCTCTCTCTCTCTCTCTCTCTAAAGTCCTTACCCCCATCACCACCTTCCTTCCCCTTTCTTTTTTTTTCAAGACTAGAATACCCCTCTCTTTCTCTCTTTCTGTCTCTCACACACCCCACCTTCAATCCAGCTGTTGAAAGATTTTTTAAAAATGATAAGATTTAAAAATCGTACAGAGAATTATCCTAAATTATAGCTAAAATAAATCTCAGTAAAATCATTTTATTATAAAAGACATTTTTAAATATTTGCTTTTTTAAAAAAATAAGTTTCAATAAACTAAAACTTGTTTAAATAATGAACCATCTGTACAGAGTCAACTAAACATTTTTGGAATTAACTAAAGAGCTAACAAAATATTAATTTATCATCATATTTTATCAGTATGTCAAATTTTATTATATTTCAAAATAAACTTTTTTTATTAAAGTTTGAAAAAGTCCGGCCCAAAAATAAATTTTCATAAAAAGTCCACCAAAGCAAAAAAATGGATCCATTTCAAACAATAAAAAGCTTCATTTTTTTAAAAAAAATACTCTTTTCAGGCTAATTCTAATTTAGAAAACCAATTTTAATTTTATCCAAATTTAATACTTAAAAATTAACTTTTAATTTGCTTTCATACAAAGTTGCTTGAATTTTATTCCCTTCCCTGAAAACAACTATTCAAATAAAAAATTCGCCCCCTTCCAAAAAAAAAAAGCTAAAAATGAGCACACAAAAAATACATCCTGGGAAATATACCTAAAGTCAGAAACAGGTGAAATTTCTTCTTTCCACATTTGAATAAGGAATTAGCGATTTTAAAACCCTAATTCTCAGGAAAAGAGATTTTTTTGTATGGGTTATGACAAAAGATATATATATATAGAACATATACATTAGATTAACAGTATATAGAAAACGAGGGGTAAAGGAAAAAAGAAGGGAGGAAATAAGGACGAAAGAAAATCTAAGATTTGTCTCCCCTTTTTATAATAAAAAAGTTGAAAAAAAAGTTGCACACAGGTGACAACTTTTTTCTAGTTTTTATAGTAAAAAAAACAGAAATATATTTATAAAAAAAATTTGTAATACGTGTGACAAAAAGGAATAATACTAAAATGATAGTGTTATTCAAATGGCCAAACACAATAGGAAGATTCACTCCCAGAGTTTGGCAACTACAATGAATAGGAATAATAATATCCCGTTACGGGACGTCCCATGGATAACAATGAGATTGATAATAATACACCACTGATGGACTTCGATTAAATAGGTGTTGTGAGGCGTGAAATCGACATTTCAATAAAATACAACTGGACAAGGGAAAAAAAAACTCCTTTGAACTTCTTCCTTTTTTAATAAAAAAAAATTACTTGAAATGAAAACTTTTAACAAAACTTTGCAAAACTTTTTTTTTTAAAAAAACTTGTAAGTACTATGTATAAATGCAATAATGAGATTTCACACATTTTTTTACATTTTTTTTCCAGCAGAATTCACGACATCTCTCATATTGGTGCTGATTTTTGCTGTCTTGGAAAATTTTCTGAAGACATTCTCAAGCAGAATTCTGAAGATTTTTTTGCATTCTCAAGCAGAATTCTGAAGAATTTTCGCATTCTCAAGCAGAATTCTGAAGAATTTCAACATTCTCAAGCAGAATTCTGAAGAATTCCAACATTCTCAAGCAGAATTCTGAAGAATTCCAACATTCTCAAGCAGAATTCTGAAGAATTCCAACATTCTCAAGCAGAATTCTGAAGAATTCCAACATTTTCAAGCAGAATTCTGAAGCTTTCCAACATTCTCAAGCACAATTCTGAAGCTTTTCTACATTTTGAGAATGTAGAAAAGCTTCAGAATTCTGAAAAATGTTTGCATTCTCAAGCAGAATTTTGAAAAATTTTTGCATTCTCAAGCAGAATTCTGAAAAATTTTTGCATTCTCAAGCAGAATTCTGAAAAAATTTTGCATTCTCAAGCAGAATTCTGAAGATTTCCTATATTCTCAACAGAGCTCTCAAGATTTCTGTAGTATTGGTGGTGCTGATCTTGCTCTATCTTGGAAAATTTTCTACATTTTCTTTTCAACATTTTATTTTGATGATTTCTGCAGATTTTCTACATTCTCAAGCAGAAAAATTCTGAAAAAATTTTTTTTTGGAACATTTGGGTTTATTTTTTTAAGATCTACAACATTCTGAAGATTTTGTAACATTCATATCATGCTGATTCTCTTATTTCATGCAGTTTTTAGGATTTTTCTGTTGCAGATTTCTATAATATCTTATTCAATGTTTTAGAATTTAGAGAAAGAAACCCTCTTCCCCACCCCGGGTATGACTCTAATTTTTTAGGTGAGAAAACTTCGTATTTTTTTTTCTCAAGGCAAAAAAAGAAGGGTAAATTAATAGAAATCTATAGTCTAACAGGTGTCTAAGTAATAACCCCTCGTAAATATACACATTATCCCTTCTTTTAAAATAAACCTAAAAAAAAAGAATGAGAAAATATGGAAATTGAAACACAGATGAGGTTCCTCTAACCTTTAAGCAGTTATGAAAAAGGGGGGGGGGGGGTAAATTATAAATCCTGAAGAAACCAGTAAAAATGGGGGTTTATGATGGCTAAAAGTAGAAAAAAGACTAGAATGGGGGCTAAAAGACTAGACTTGTGAGAGATAGGGGTATATATAACCAACTTTAGATTTTTTGACTAAAAAAACTTTATGTATTTGTCCTATATATATAAATAACATAGAAAAAAGAAGGGTGACATGAATGAAGTATAAAAAAGAGGGTTAAAAAAAGAGGGGTAAGTGAGAACAAAAAGAAAGAGTTTTAGAAATTCACTCCAAAAAAAAAGGACTACCTGTTCTTTACAACTAACTTTTTTTTTGGAAACTATATAGTCTAGTTTTTTTTCATGTCAGTTATAGGACCTATTCATCCCCTTTTTTTTTTTACTTAAATAAAAACAGGTATTAACCCTAAGAATACAAAAAAAAATTATGCATAAAAGTGCCAAAATTTCCGCAGTTTGACAACTAGACACACATGACAAAAAAGGGGATTGAGAAATTTTAAAAAAAGCGACATATATTCACTAAAAATACAGTGAGAAAAAGGGGTGTTTCCAGTTTTTAGACTTTTTTTAAGGATTGGGACGGTTTTTTTTTTGCAAACTATAACCCAGACATGGGATAAAAAAAATTTTAAAACTCATTGCATTATTAGATAAATGAATTCAGAAACTTGAAAAAATTAACAGCCATTTTAAAATTAGGGCTCGGATTTTTATGCAAATATTAAGCAAAATATCAAGCTCAAGAGTAAATCCTCCGTTAAGATCAATCAACAATTATGGTTTCTATCAATCAAAACACTGATTAGAGGCTAGTACTCTAGTTGGCAATTTATAGTAAAAAAAACTTAGCCTCTCTTACCAGCCTTTTTTTTAATTAGAAAAAAAGAGTAATTGAAGTTGCTCTAATGATAATGATGATGATTACTTCACAACTGGCAATTCGGCACTTGGGCCACAAATATTGTGAAACATTTGTTTTGATATATTATTGCGTAAAAATCTGAGCCCAAGTGCTGTTGAATTTCTGTGTTTAGAGAGGAGAGTAAGAAGGGGTTTTAAGTTATAACCAGGACTTTAAAAATTCGGAAAACTTCCTTGAAACAACAAAAATTATCAGAATAGTTCGAATTAAAGTACATTACAATATTTGTAAATAATTAAGTTAATTGCGCTAAAAAATCACGATTTTTCTCGAAAAAAAAAACACCGATTTTGTTTTCGAATTCTCGAAAACAATCATTTTTTCTTCCCGAATCGGGTTGTTTTTTGTTCCCGAATTTCCCAGTCCTGAATATAACAATAGTTTTTCTTTTTGCCAAACATACAACACGCGCCTGTTATGTATTCAAAGGGGTAAAACGACAGTTTTATCTCTCCACCCCACTCCTCTTACCCTTTTTACCCCACTTTGAAACCTAACTCTTTCCTTTTAGCCCTTTATGCACGCATAATAATCAGTTATTGAGGGGATTGTTGATAGAAAAGGGATAAAAATATTCTGAATTTGTGGGGGTAATGGGTAAAAAAAAACTTTTTTGTGTGTTTAGGACCCTCCACCCAACCACCTCTTCTTTTCTTTTCACTCTTTATGTATTCCTATTTGCTTCAAAAAACTACCCCGGAAAAAAAAATTCCTTCTTTGGTGTGTTTTTCTCTCTCTCGGTGCCCCGCCTACCACCTATTTCCAATCACTTGACGAAAAAAGACCCCTTTTTTTCTACTAAACACCCCTATCTTCCTTTGGTCCTATGATATCAAACATGGCGACTTTTGGGCCTGTCTTTTCTCTCTACATCTCATTTCCGACCACTTGTTATTTTATATTTAGGTAAAAAAGGATACACACAGGGATTTCCTTTTTTCCCCCCTTCAAATGAGGCAAAGGAAAAAAGGGTTACATTTTTTGGCAAAAAATATAGTGGTCCTATGGTGTGTTTTTCTAATATACTGGACGTTATTAACTGGACACCTAATCAACTTTTTTTCCGCGGTCATTGTGTGGACATGTCACATTTTTTTTTTACAAAAATGTACTTCCGGAGTTTATCATTTTTCAACGTATTATATGGAATATATTATCTTCTGACAACATCACCAAATATATCAACAAAGTGATATTTATTAGGAGAGAGAGAAATCAATTTGTTGCTTCAAAAAATGTCAAATTTCAATAATTTTTAAAGCAAAAAAAAATGTTCAAAAGATTTTTGGAATTTGTATTTTGGCGCGCAGTTCAGATAATGACGTCACATTGATGACGTCACAAACATACACGTTATATGTAATTCATTTGCATATTTATGTGTCTTCGTATCAAAACCAATAATAATTATATTAAGTAAAAAAATGAGTTTATTTAATATTTAATAATAATAATTAATCAATTCATTAATCATATTTATTATGCAATTAGATCTAATTGTTTAGTTGCCAAATTTAGATTTAACGTTATTTTAATTGTTACATTCATGAATATTTTTTTTTTAAAAAAATGGCAAATTAAAGTCATGTTGTTTATAAAAATTATTAAATTTAAGATTTTTTTTAAAATTTTTATAAAAAAAAAATTAAAGTGTAAAACGCTCCTCTCAGAATCTGTTTTTCAGGTACAAAATTAAGAGAATTTTGATTGTGTTTTTAGAAACTAGAAACGCAGCTTAATCACTTAAAAGCATATTTTAATGTTGATATCTTTCAAAATAAGCTTTTTATGGCAGTTTGAAACTGTCCCAACTTTAAGCAGACGACATTTTTTTTAATTTTTGGTCTATAACAAGTTTATTTTGAAAGATATCAATCACTTCAGGGTATTTTCATGTATTTTGAAAAATATCAAACATGAAGATACTCAGCTAACGATTCTGGTTTCTAAAAACATTTTAAGTTTCTCTTAATTTTTCTCTTCTGAAAGATAGAATAACCAAGAATTTGAAAAGTAAAATTTCAAATTAAAAAGCATCCTTACTGAAATTAAACAAATAATACAAAATTCACAGTTTGTATGTTATGGATGCATATTAGATGTGTATGTTTGTTTATTAATGATTGATGAATTGTGTGATTAGAAATTTAAGTGTCAACTAACATAAGAAAATTGGTAAAAAAGATTTTATTTAATGTTTTTGTTTTAAATGTGTGATTTTTGTGCACATTTCTGCCACATCTTAAATCAAAAGAGATGAAGAAAAAAAAATCATAATCAATATTTAATATCCATAAATCGACGTCGTCATCATCATCATCATTCAGAAAGGATAAAAATATCAAGTGTGTGACGTGTTTTCATCATATTACATGTGTGTGTGTGTTTAAAAATGTGTTAAATATTTTGACATCACCCTGTAACTACTCATCATCTTTATCATTATCACCATTATTACCTGTAAATTCAGAATGAATGATAAAGAAAATAATGAAGGTTTAATTAACCCTTTCTCAACAAAATACCATAATGTCTTAATAAACCTAAGGTTATAAATTATATATAAAAAAAGGATATTTAATTATCACCAATTTTAAGGTAAGAATATCTACCAATATAATAAATATTACTAATCACGTTATTAAGGCAAAACAATTATACTTTCGGCAATCAAAAAGGCTGGTTAGAGGCTAGATTTAACATACAACTGTATTTTAAATTTAGAAAAAACTATACCCTCTAATCAGCCTTTTTGATTGCCAAGATCATTTTTATTTTTTGACTTAATTATAATTATTTGACCAACACATTAAAAGGTCCAAATTCAAGTTGAGAAAATTTGTCACTTGAACTTCAACTTATACCCTCTCAAGAGCAATGTTCCAATAAAAAAACTCAAGTTAAAAACAGCTAATCAAACAAGATTTTTTTATTATATCGTTCTTCTAAGACAGTTCAAATTGAAGTTCAACTTGAACCTGTTCCTTCTACTCTCAAGAGCAAGGTTCCAATAAAGAAAATTCCCAGTTAATGAATATTTCAATAAAATAGGGAGGGTTTTTATAGATTGAAAAGCTCATCAAAGAGACAGAGAGAGAGAGTTGAAGTTCAACTTGAACCTCTGAAACTGCTCCTTCTACCCTCAATAGCAAGGTAACAACAGTGTAAACCCCAGTTAAAACATTTAATAAAACATGAATTTTATATATGTGGAACGCTCTTCAAAAAAAGAGAAAGAGAGTTCAAGTTGGAGTTCAAGTGCCAAGTAACCACCTTGAATTTGGTCCTAATTTTGAAATTATACCATGCAGTCAAGTATCGACGACATCATGTAAATCCTATGACTACACTGAGTAAGCTAATACCATTGGTTATAGGGACCAATGACCATTCATTGTTAATAATACGACCACATGCCCAATTTACATATGTATAGAAAGACTATATATAATGTATATGTTATAAGGTCAAACCATAAGATTAAGATTAATCTCCATTTGGATTGAAATAAATCAAAATGACCAATTCATTTCTCACAATCACTCCATATCAGAATGGAGAATATAGAAAAATAAATAAGAAAAACAAACAAGTCCATTAAACCACCACCAAACATTTGGTCCTTTTATGTATTGATCGATATGTACACAAGGGGCCATTTTTATAGGGTTTCCTAATATTCCAACATAATCATCGTGATGGTCAATTCAAACTCATTAATTATAGACATTTAACAAAAAACCACTATACTAAAATAAAAAAATACCAAGTTAATTAATAATTAAATGATTATTAACCTTCTCACACACATAATTCAACATTATACACTTATAGGAAGGAGCTTTAGGTCCACTTAGAAAATAAATTAAAATTATTTTCAAGACTAGAATAACAAAATACAGGATTCATTTTTTATGAATAAAAAAGCATACCTATTTTTCTACCTATAGTAATTACAGAGTGTACTTTATGAGGTCTAAATTCAATAATCATTTGAACTTCAATTTGAACCCTCAAAACAAGGACACCAACAAAAACAAATGTAATTTGATTTTGTACACTTGAACATACAGTCTTCCTATGCTTTAAGATTTCAAGGTTCAAGTTGAAATTCATTTGCCAAGTTTCCTTCTTGTATTTATAAAGCTTGGAAGGTGTAAATTCAAGAAGAAAACTTGGCACTTGAACCCTCAAAGCAGGACACCACCAACAACAACAAAATTAATTCTTAGTATTATAGACTAGAACATTTTTTTCTTTAATGTTTTCGTGTTCAAGCTGAAGTTCAAAGTGTCAAGTTTCCTTCTTGAATTTGTACATTAAATGACGTCATCATATACGTCACATTTTCTCAAAATGGCCACCATGTATCAAATTAGAAAGAAGAGGAAAAAAATACAACTTGATAAATTTAAATAGATGCAGTTGTTTTGTGGTGGGATTTGATATAAAAGAGACGATTGCTCATCCTTATTATTAATATTATTATTATATTATAAGGATGAGATCCTGTATATTTAAATTCGGGATACTATCTTTTCACTCTTCCTCTTCCTCCCCTTTTTTCCTCTTTTTTTTAAACTCCACCTCCACAAAAAAATAAATAAAACCCTCTTTATATTATATATATTATAATAACATTACATATTATATAAGAGGCCATAATATATAAATACATTACAAGTCCAGACTATACAATGTTTGTAGTATATTTATATTACATATAATGTATATGGGAGATAGATATACCTGTCACTACAAATTTCAGTTGCACAAAAACTGGACTTGTTTTGCATATTTTCTTAAGAAATTTTCAAGAGGCAAATTCATCTCAATTGAAATATATATAAAAAAAGAGAAGGGGGTCGGTCCCCCATTTTTCCAAATTGCACACAAACAACAAACACACGCAAACACTTATATGCATGAATAAGGACCAAATACACACAAAAAAAGGACCTTTGGTCAGTTTGTGTGTTTGAGCGTCGTATGACTCAATGCCCAAACAATTTTTCAATCCTTCAATCTTCTTTTTATAAGATAATAATATACTCAACTTCAGGGTTTTTTTTATTATCAAACAAGTAAAAGCACATTTCATAAATAGAAAAATTCAAATAATTCATTATTATTTGTGCTCGGATTTTTATGCAAAATATCAAAAGCAAATGTTTCTCTCAATCTGTGGCCCAAGTGCCAATTGTGTAGTAAAAAATTCCTAGTATGGTTTGTTTTCTTATTTAAAAACAAAACCCTGGTTAGAGGCAAGAACTTTAGTTTATAACTGATAGTAGTAATCAGACGTCTTAGCCTCTAACCAGCCTTTTTTATTAGTAAAAGCATAAATCTAATTGCAATTGCTCAAATGATGATTACTTCAAAATTAGCTAATTGGGCCACAAATTGAGAAACATTTTTGCTTGATATTTTGCATAAAAATTCGAGCCCTACTAATTGTTTATTTTTACTTTTTCTAATATAAATTTGATTTCAAATAATTTCAGACACCATTTTAATATTTTCTTTAAAAAACTAGAATGTTCAATTCAAAAGGAATGTAGATCTAATTTATTATAAAGCAATATATAATTAATTAATTATGTATGGGTTGAGGTTCTTGAAATTCTCCTTTAAATAATGAAAGAGGACACTGAATAAGCGCCAAAATTGAAATTATTTTGGCGCTTATTCAGTTTTCTAAGTTGACTGGTTGAATAATGTTTGAAAACTTAAAAGATATTATAGTTCATTTTATAATTTATACTTATTGGGCAAAATTTCGTCTTATTCGTGTTATTGTTGACACTGGTGCGGCACTTACGCGCCTCACCTATATATAATAATGCTTGGAGGCTAAATGAATAAGCCAACTGTTTCGTATAATTTTAGTGAACCTTATCATGAAGGCGTTTATACAATTAGGCGCTAATTTAGCGCCACCTTACAGAATAAATATAATTTATCATCATGTATATAAGCAAGATGTTGGATATTCTTGCAAAAAACTCCCATCAAATAAAATCCCCTTTTTTATTCAATTATTAAAATTCTTCAATTAAAATTAATACAATAAAACTCTAAGAAGAAGAAGAATACCTTTGAAAAAATATGTATTTTCTATATTATAAAATATGTTTTTGCTTCCATCAATAAAACATAATCGCTTCTTATACTTCATTGAAGCTTATTATTAAATGACGGAAAAAGAAACCGTTAATATTATATTATGAACGGAGAAAAGAGAAAGAGAGAGAGAATAATGTTGCCTTTTAATAGATAAAAAGCACCACTTGAAAAATCTCAAATTAATTCAACGTTCGAGAAGAGACTAATAGCAAATTTATCAGGCGACTAAACTAAGACGATCACAATAATTAATATTCATGACATGCAAAAATGTTATCCCTATGATCATCATTTGGCCCAATTAACCCTCTCTCTCACACTCACTCACTCCTCCTCCTTTCTTTTTAACTCATCAATTTTTGCCTCCATTTTTTTTTATTTCTTAAAACAACTAGCTTTTTTTTTTTTAAAAAAAATCACACTATAATAATAATAATAATAATAATGAAAGTCACCATTAAATTGGTGGCCCACTGACACACAATTTTCTCAAGTTAATTTGCCAAAAAAAAAAACTCCATCTTAAACAAATGGCCTAATTAATGAATGTCATTAGTTTCATCATTAGAGAAAAACAACCCCCTTAAGGAAGTTAAAACAATGATGTTAAATACACTGGCTCGCGAGCCATTTTTTTTTAAAAGTGAAAATTATCACCGCCAAACGTTGCTTAAAATAAAGTTAAGCTTAAAACCATGACTCTAAAATAAGTTTTTGAAGAGTTTTTAAGTTTAGCTTTGTTTAAGCTTCACTTGGGCTTAAGTAATAATGTTTTAGAATACGGCCATTAGAAGACGTTAATTTATTTTAAGAAAAGGGTAAAAGGTTAAGGGTATTTTCATGTTGATATCTTTCAAAATAAACTTTTTATAAATAAAATTTTTAAAATATAGTCTGATTATTAAGTTGGATTATTTTCAAACTAACATAAAAAGCTTATTTTGAAAGATAATCAATATGAAACTGCATTTTAAGTGATTGAGCTACCCTTCTAGTTTCTAAAACACATTCAAGTTTCTCTCTATTTTGCAACTGAAAAACAGAATAACCACTTAGTAACCAAAGTTCGAGATGCTTTTAATAAAATAATATTAAAAAACATCTATCTAATTATATTTGAATGTATTTTTTATGCCAAATATTAATAAAAAAAATATAGATTTTTATAAAAACCTGAAAAACAAATTTGAAAGAAAAAAAAATAATAACCCAAAGCATAATATCGTTTTACTGTAATTTTTCCGACATTTCCGAGAAACATTTTTGTTTGTGGAAAAAAAAGTACAAATGTTAAAGCAAAAATTGATGTTAAAAGCATCGACTTTTTTTTGGGTGGGGTTTCACCTATTGTATTTCAATATGCAATTATTTTTAATGGATTTTTTTTTACCTTTTTTCAGATCTTTTTTTTATCAAGGACCTTCCTGAACAAGAAACGAACTGATAATAATAATGATTATTTGTACATTATATACAATTCAGACCAAATTAATGAAGGTACCGAATTGGGTGGTGGTAGGAGGGTTCCTTCTTCTAAAATACAAACATTATGGCAACACATTCAATGAACCGAAGTCCGTTTCTATTGTTAACATTTAGGCCCACACAATCTTAATTACAATCTGTTCTTTTCACGTTTAGAAGAAATAGGAAAAAGATCTCTTTTCTAGTCTCTAAACGAATCAAAATACAGGGTGATCTCCTAACTTTATAAAGAATATACTATCATACAGTTATGCCACGTTTATAGGTAGGCATTTCCCCCCATGCTTTTGCCCTTCTAGATTTTTCATTCAAAAATGAGACCTGAGAACAAGCAAGAATTGCTAGAAACTAGAAAATGACTATATCCACATTACAAAAAAAAAAGTCGAATTGTTTTAGAAACTAGAATAGATGGTGATAATGCTAAGTTTTTCTTGTCATAATGATATCTTTCAAAATAAACTTTTTATGACAGTTTGAAAAAGGCGGAATGAGTTTTTCATGAAATATCAATTGGAAAAACAATTGAAAACAATTTGAATTTTTTAATCATATGTAAAAACGTTTGCTTGACGTTTTTGCGTCGAAATTTTCTAAAATTTTCCAAATTTCCCTATGAAAAACACAGCATTAGCCATTGACTGCATGCAGTCACGCCGTCTAGAAGAGGAAAAAAGCTAAAATAATTATCTATTCAGATGCATGTGGACTTTATGTCCCTCTGCCATTTGC
This sequence comes from Brachycybe producta, assembly GCA_036925085.1. NCBI lineage: Eukaryota > Metazoa > Arthropoda > Diplopoda > Playtdesmida > Andrognathidae > Brachycybe > Brachycybe producta. The sequence goes on from JAUPFP010000006.1 coordinate 68,932, forward strand.
CCATTGGGGCTGCTTAGCAGAGTATTTTTTTTTGTAATTTTAATTAACATAGTCTTTTAATTAAGATATTGCACATATTCGAAAAATTGGTGTACAATAATCTCACATGCGCATGCGCCTTGCAAAATATCCTTGCTGGCGCCCATGTTGGCGTTTGCTAAATTTGGCGCAAAATCAGCGCCTTGCAATTAAAACTTTACTTCAATGTTATCCAATATATAAAAATGTTTTAAATAAAATGTGACCACTTTTATGAATATATTTTGAATATTGATCAATCATCAAATATGGCTACCAAAAAAAAAACCGTCCAAGAAACAAAAATAAAGGTTTTATTTGTTTAAGTTTTTTTTCTTCTTCTAAGAAGAAGTCAAAAAAATCCCCAACCCCTTTTTTTTGTACTATTCCCAATCCCTAAACCCCCTTCTTCCTTTTGATATCCTTTCTCCAATAAATGATGTATGGGTTTCTTTTTTCCGTTTCGGACTACCGCGTTTTACAAGACTTTGTCCAACACAAAAATAATCAATAATCATCATCGATCGATTCTCGATCGATTTTTTTTTTGGTAGAAAAAAAAATGAGGGGTGGAGCTAACATAAGAGTCAACATAGTGTGGTCATATGGTATATAAGGGGAGATAGAGAGAAGGAGGAGGAGGGAGGTTAGGGGCCAAATGACATCTCCATGATGCAAAGAGACCAATCATGGGACGGGTGGGAGGTTGACGCCAAACTGTCAAAATATACGATGACAGATATTCAAACACACAACACACAAAAAAGGAAAATCATATTCAAATTGTAAATTCCCATTTCAAATACTGTATATATACATATAGTGAAAAATATAAGAGAACTCTTGACTTTAAGCCACGTTTTGAATTTCCTTCTTAATTTTTCAACATCTTTTTTCTTCTTCTTTTTCTCATTCTGTATTTATATAACGTCTTTTTAAACATAATATAAAAAAGCTCAAATTTTAAACATTTTTTTTTTCCCATCTTTTTCTGACTTTTCTTTTTATAAAAATAATAATAATAACCAAGTTTATAATTTCATCTTCAACATTTTTGAATATTATGTAACATTTACATACAAAAAAATCTATTCAAATCATTTTTTTTCTACTTCATCTTCTTAACAAATATAAAAGCATTAAAATAATTACATTTTTTTTTATAGAAATAAATAAAATCTTAGAAAAAGACCCTTTTTTTTAAAAAAAAAACGATTTTGATGCTGTTTTATGTCAAATTTTTTAAGAGATGCTCAAAACGACCCCCTGTAACCAACTCCTCCACAATACACCAGAATACGAAAAACATTTTTTTTTTTGGAAGAAATTGGAAACCATGGGGGGGGGGGGGGAGCATGGAATAAGACAAGTTTTGTCAATTGTTTGTGCAATTTGAATAATAAATATATTCCAAAAGAAAAAAAGTTTTAAAACTTTTTGTTGTTTACTTTAAATTTAGCCCAAGTTTAAAATGTTGTTGACACACTCTCATAACAATATTTGGGAAGCTCTCAGTGGTGACCAACTTCTCTTACTGAAGGGGCCACTTTTAAATTACAGTTACAATTAGGCTCATTACTGGTTTTACTCTTTTTTTCATATTAGACGTAACACAGATAAAAAAATTAGGTGGTTAAGGTGGCTGAATAGATATTTTTATTTTGCTTTGGTCCCTCCTTATGGCGCCACTGCTAAATGCTCATCGTTAAAATCGCTAAATCGCTCAATAGAAGTTTTTTTCTAAAATTTGAATGCAAAAACCGTCAAGCAAACTTTTTTTTAGAAACATAAAAAAAAATTCAAATTGTTTTTTTTTAAATGGTAAAAGATTATATTAAAAGTTTTTTAAACAAATCTTAAAAAATAAACAATTTTATAATAGTTCAGTTTGAAAATGACCCATTTTTTTAGGTTTTTCCATTGACATAAAAAGTTTATTTTGAAAGATGACAAAAAAAACTTAGCATTATCACTAACTATTCTAGTTTCTAAAACACTTGAATTTGTTCGTACTATTTTTTCTTCTTCTGAAAAACGTTTGCTTGAAAAATATATAATTTTTCTCAAAACCGCGGAGTGAGTGGAAGAGACTTCCAAGGCCGCAGCAGCGCCATCTGAGGAGGAACAAAAGCAAAATAAATATCTATTCAGTCACCTTAAGTGATTGATTGATCTACCCTTCTAGTTACTTAAACACATTCGAGTTTTTCTTCAAATTGAACCTGAAAGACTAGAAAACCACCTTAAGAGGACACAATAGAAAAAAAAACACTTGTGTAAATTGCAAGGTAGATGGCGCCTGCAACCTCCATAGGTAGCTAAACTACACTCGTCGCCAATTAGTTGAAATCGAATGCAGCCTCCTTTTAGCTCTAAAAGCGTCCAAATCAACCTTAATTATCAGCACGTGACAAACTTATACCCAGAACATAATATAAGTGAAGAGAGAGCACGTGTAGAGAAATAGCGATGACGCAATTAAAAGTTTGCCACGTTAAAAAAGGAAGGTGTGTCAGGTGTATGAGAGGGCTAGTGGCGCCATCTAACGATGCAGGGACAAAATAAATTATCGACTTGCATTCTTAATGTTGACCAAAATGAGTCAGCTCGCGGGCTATTTGTTGGTCACCTTAAGTAATATATATATAGCGAAAGAGAGACTGATAAATGAAGAAGTATATATTGTATTGTATATATATTGTGTGTATGCCTGCCTATCTTGATAGCAAATTGAAGATAGAAAAACGAAAAAAATTCCTAAGAGATTTAACCCCCCCAAAAAAACTAATATCTATATCCCTATCTCTATATGTTACAAAATAAAAGATGGAAGAATACAAAAAAATTCCATGGTCCTCCTCCTATTCCTCCGCCTATGAGAAGTAAAGCAATGGACGAAAAAAAAATTACATACTAGAAAGAGAAAAATGCATTTTCTGTTTTGTTTTATCATTCTTTTTTTTTGTGTGTTTTTCTGTTGCATTTCACGTATTTATCATTTTTTTTTTGAAACGTCAACATTTCACTTTTGATGAGACTAGAAATAAATAAAATTTCGTTTTCGTTTTCAAAGATTGAGAGAACTAGAGAAATGTTTTATTTTTTTCATAATTCTCTGGGTCCACTTTCAAATTGCATAACCCCCCCCCCCCCCCCCCCCCCCCCAAAAAAAAATTGCTGAAATAACAAAAGATATATTGGAAACAACAAAACAATTTCTTGAATAAATATTAGAAAGGCCAAAATTTTATTCTAATTATTTGTTCTTAAAAAAACTAATAATAAAAAAGGTCAATATAATATTTTAAAAAAAAATACAAAAATCGTTCATTTTCAACAAATTGTTTAAGGTGGTTTTAAAAGTGTAAAATGCCTCATCCTCTGCAACCCCCTTACCTCTTTCAGGTGCAAAAATGCAAGAGAAATTTGAATGTGTTTTAAAAATTGGAATTGGTAGCTCAATCACTTAAGCGTATTTTTATGTTTGATATCTTTTAAATTAAACTTTTTATGCCAATTTGAAAATGATTGAACTTAATTTAAGCAGATAATATTTTTTAATTTTTTATTATAACAAATTTTAAAAGAAATCAAATCTGAAAATAGGCCTACTATTAAATGATTCAGCTACCCTTCTAGTTTCTAAAACTTTCAATTTCTCCTTATATAGTGTATAGCTCTTCTGAATAGACCTAACCACAGTTCTAAAAATCAACTACAGTATATTCATAAAACAACTTAAAATTGAAGATTATTTCCTTTTCATATTCTTCAGAATATATTTTTTGTAACACCTTATTACCGATCTGTTATTTTGCACAATTACTAGATAATTTGCACAAAAAAATCAGAAATTTTGTAGTAAATCTTCATAATTTACAGCCAATGTATACAGGCAATGTAGTACAGTATTACAGGCAATGTATACTCAACTATAGACAATGTAGATATAAAGCCATTAACCCAATACTGAATTGTTGTTTTAATCATTATGCAAACTGATTAAAATGCCATTAATTATGCAGATTTATTGCAAACTATCTAGTAATTGCATAAAATGACTTTGATGCAAATAAAAAATCTATATATAATTTGCACTGCGGCCCAATTAGCTGCTTGCGAGCCACATCTGGGCTCACAAAAGGGTTACAATATTGTCCGAAACACATATTTAATATTTAAATCCATAATAAATATTATATGAAAATTTTCGCTCAAAAATACGTAAAAATAAAAATTTATTACAAATTCTAACTGAAGTCACAATCGCCTAACTTTTAATTAATTGTAAACCCTTATAAGAACAAAACAAATATCAGTTGGACAAGCTCAAAGGGCCTATAGAGACCTTTGATGTCAAGCAATATATATATATATATATACATATATATACAGTAGATAGATCTATAATTCTAACTCATCATTATAAATGACCGTGTCCTATTGGTCAGAAATTGTATGGCTGCCATCTTTTTTTCTTTTCTCATCCCTTTTATCCATCCTTCATTATTCTCCTCTTTTCCCCTGAATTTCCTGAATCCCTCCAATTTTTTTTTGTTATATTTCATTAATAATATTCAATCCTCGCCACCCATTTAGCCTCCTCCCTAGTCCCTCACCTTACGTTTTATATATCACTTCTTAGATAACAATTTATCTTTTTTTTTTTGCTGCTCCTTACTGTTTTTTATTCAGCAACTCATTAAAAACATTTATTCTCATTTTTCACTTTTCACCATCATTACCAAAAAAATATTCCATTTTTTTGACTTTTCACCTCAAAATTCCGCCCTCCCCATAAAACTCTCCCATCTTCATTATTCATCGTCAGAAAAAAATAATATATATATACCCAAGATAGTAATATCTAGGGATCGGATGTTTATGCAATATCAAACAAATGTTTCTCAATTTGTGGCCCAAGTGCCAATTGTGAAGTAACAATCCCATTTAGATCAATCAACAGTTATGGTTTTTATCAATAAAAAAACTGGTTAGAGGCTAGAACTTTCTACTTGAAAACTGATAGTAATAACCTGATATCTAGCCTCTCTAACCAGCCTTTATTTTGTTAGAAAAAAGCAATAATTGCAGTTGCTCTAATGATGATGATGATGATTACTTAATAATTGGCACTTGGGCCACAAATTGAGAAATACACACGCTTGATATTGTGCATAAAAATCTGAGCCCTAAAAACCTGTGTCCAATTTTTTTCTCCATTATAAACAATTTAAATAAATTGGACAAGTTTCTGAAAATTTTTCTATATATATGAATGTATAATATAAGAAATATACATTTTACCTCTCATCTTTTTTTAGGCATTTTTTTTCTGAGCCTTTAATACTAATCCTAAAATCTGTGTCTTCCATTTTGAATCCATAAATTTCTATTCTTTTTGTGACGACAAAAATACTTCACTATAAATATTAATTATTCAAGAAAATCCATTATTTTAAAGTTTTTTTTTGGTTCAGTAAATTTTTTTTTGCAGAAAAAATATTTTATTTCTCTTTTCTCAGCCATTTACAGGCCATTAGTTTTCATAATAAGCCAATGAATGAAAAAAAATTCAAAGAAAAAAAGAGCCCTTATTAATATACATAGGACCGTTTTCAATGACAAAAAAAGCAAGACCTATTGACCAACCCATATTATATAAGCATATACAAAAACATCAATGGTCTATTTCGACTCATGAGTCATGACCAAAGGGCACTTTTAAATTCAAGTCTAAAAAAAGGTTTTTATTTCATCTATCTTATATAATCCACAATAATTTTGGAATTTGAGCTTTTTTTATTTTTATTACATTGCGGTAGTTAAAATGTTTTATGATTTTAAAACTAATAATTCTTCCTTTTAATAAAGAAGCAACACTAATTGGGAAATAAGTGTTTTAGAACGGGTATAGCTGAATCACTTTATTTTCATGTTGATATCTTTCAAAATAAACGTTTTATAGACAAACATTAAAAAATATCGTCTACTTAATGTCGGTTCATTTTCAGTGACATAAAAAAAGCTTATTTTAAAAGATATCAAACCATGAAAAAAAACCTCAAAAGTGATTGCAAGCTACCCTTCTAGTTTCTAAAGCACTTTTCAAGTTTCCCTTTATTTTTTGCACCTGAAAAACAGAATTACCCGAATATGAGAGGCGTTTACACCTTAAAATACCCTTAAGTGATTGAGTTGCCCTTCTAGTTTCTAAAACACTATCAAATTTCTCCTTATTTGTTCTCCTGAAACATAGAATAACCAGTTTTTGAAGATCGTTTACACTTTAATACCAGATTAAGTTGAATTTGTATGTCAAATAAGGTTGATTAAAATGCTATTTATGTTTAGATGTATTTTTTTTGGTCCTTTTTGAACTGTTTCTTTTTCCGTTTTTTCTAACAAAAAACAACTCATATTTTTTTTTGAAGGATTGTAAAGGGACCTTATACATATATATACATACAAAGTGTCTCAATAAATGTATAAACACTTTGGTTGTTAATAATCATTATGTTTATTTTCTTAAGTTTCATAATTTTATAATTAAGAGTACCTGGTAAATATTACAATAAAGATTATATATAAAAGCATTTACATGTTTTTTTGTTTCAATAATGCATTATTTCAAAATGTTCAAAATTGCATCCATTCTCATCAAGGCATTGCTATACATGTATATGTTACACTGGTGAGAAAGTGATCTGAAAACCATCAATTGTGGGATAAATCGATAATCTTGTAGATCTAATTGCACGACAATCGTCTCTTGTAATTGTACGACAATCGTCTCTTGTAATTGTACGACAATCGTCTCTTGTAATTGTATGGCAATTCTCTTCGATTTCTTACTTAACTTGCATGAATATTCGAAACGAATCATCACACAATTACAAGAGACAATTGCTGCACATTTACATGAGACACTTGTCACATAATTACAACGGACAATTGTCGCACAATTACAAAGGACAATAATTGTTGCACAATTGTGCGTCAGTTCATTGCTGACATCAGCCAACAAAACTGATACGCAGGCTTGCATACCAGTTTATAGTGCCGACACCAGCAATGCCTTGACGAGAAAGGATGCGCCATTTTGAACACTTTAAAATAATATGCATCATTTAAAGCATAAAAGATGTAATGCTTTTACATCTAATCTTCATTATAACATTTACACGTTTAAATATAAAATTCTTAAAATTAAATTTCAAAAAATAAACATGGCATGCAGTTATTAACACAATTACCAAAGTGTGGCAGACATTTTTTGAGGAAACTCTGTATATCATGTTTTAGGCACAGTGTATTTTGATATTTCTCCCTTTGGTATTTTTTTCTTCGTCTTCTTTTATGCCATTCAAATTCGAATTTCAAATCCACTTATAGAAACGAAAGAAGAAGACGAAAAAGGAGGAGGAGGAGGATTCTGCATGGAAATCCGATGTCGTTATGCTCGAATAGATAGATAGATGACATTTTGCAACACACAAAAACACATACCGAAAAAAAAATCCCAAGTTCGATTTACAAGAAAAGAAAAAAAGAAACTTTTTACCCAATTTTAATAGATGTTGAAAGCGTTAGTCATCATCATCATCATCTGATTATATTTGAAAACCCAACCAATTCAAACACTTTGTTCATCCATTTTGATTTCTGCTTACTTCTTCCTTTTTTTTTTATAAAAAGAAACTACGAAGAAAAAACTTCTTCTTAAATAAACAAACACCATACTTGTTAGCTTTTTTGTTTGCAAAAAAAAAGTCCAAACAATGAAATATTTTTTTTTAGTTATTACAATAAGAGGTTTTCTTCTTCTTCTTCCCATTCCATCTTCTTAAATATAAAAACATCCCAATAGTAATTTATCATTGTGTTTTTTCAGTCTTTAAGTGTAAACCAAGCATGTCAAACTCGCGGCCCACAACGAATATCTTTTACGGCCCAGCCCCTGTCAGATCCAGGATTACTGACATTCAACTTGGGTCAGTTTTGAAAGTAATCACTGCAAAGAAGCTTTCCTCCGAAGTAGGAAAGATTGTTGCAGAGAAGGAGACATGCCAAGGGTCACAGGAAGAAAACATTAATTTTACCGAACGTTGTCCTTGTTCCTTTTTATGCGGTACTTTTCGAAATAAACCTATACGTTTCTATAAAAATTGAAGTTCTCGTTTTTTTGCGGCCCACATAAACTTAGAACTTGTTAATTTGGCCCCTGTTAGCCTTTGAGTTTGACATGCTTGGTGTAAACGCATCCTTCAATTCTGGTTTTATTCTGTCTTTCAGAAGAGAGACTTGAATATGTGTTACAAACTAGAAGGTTAGCTCAATCACTACAGTATATCTCGTTTTCCTTACAAAAAGTAACTGCAAGACAAGTAGTACTTTTCTGTGGTTCCATTTCTAAACCACTTAACAGTGGTTAAATGGGTTTTGTGTCACATCCTGTTCGGTTTCAATTCCAGTTTAGTGCATTTTGTAAAATTTTCACTCCTCAGTCAGTCAAAAATTGAGTTGTTCTCACTATCCACCATGTTGTTTGTAGGCTAAATCTGGTTTCAAAACACAGGAAGTGACGTATTTAACCATTCAATAATGGTGGTTAACCACACTGACTGTCACTGCAGTTGAGTTAACTCCATCGTTCAGAGATATTTAACCATGGTTAATGTAAGCACATTTGTTTCCACTAAAAATGAACTGTGGATGAACTGTGGTTAACTTTTTAACTGGAGGTAATTTTTGTAGTGAAAACGATGTGTTAATGATATTTTCATGATATTATCTTTCAAAATGAAAATGATTGAAAATGATCCAAATTTAACCAGATACTTTTTGTCTAAAAAAGTTTTTTTTTTGAAAAATATCAACATGAAAATACCTTAAATGATTGAGCTTACCATTCTAATTTCTAAAACACTTTTCTAGTTTCTCTTAAAAAAATTTTTCTTCTGAAAGACAGAATATAATCAAAGAGTTTAAAAAAATCACCTGTTCATAAACCATTTTAAAAGGAACATTTTATAAATATAATGAACAAGTTTCATCGAGTTTAGTTAGAATAACTAAACCTTTTTTGTTTCACTTTATGGTTTTCATAGATATTCAACTTTACTTTAAGTAAATTGGCTCTTATTTTTCAGACATTTTTGTTTTGCCAAATTTTTTTATTAATAAAACAAAACGTTGGAAGACCTGAAAACCTTTTTCATAAAAAAATAATTCAAACCCCAAATAAAATTTCAAATTTTTTTTTATAGCAATTCTTCAATATGCTATTTATTATAAGTAATCTAGATTATATATGAAACAATAATTTATTAATTTTACTTTTCCAATGTATCCATTTTTTTATTGTTTTGTAAGGTTTCATTGACTTTTCTTTTAGTGAATTATAATAATAATAAGAAGAAGAAGCCAAAGAAAACAAATTTTTTTTTGGAATGTTGAATTAAAAATGACATGAAAATAGACATAAGACTTTTATAATAAAGTGATCCAACATCATATAAAATGAATGAATCGAGAGATAGATTTAAATAGAGAGAGGTTTTGTTTGTTAGGTTATTTACCGGTTTATTAAATTCTTAAATACATACAAGTTGTTATATAAATAAAAGCATATATTATATAATAAGAGAGAAGTGGACATCAATCCATCTTTCTCTCTATACAAATTGGACAAGTGTATCTGTGTGTGTGGCCCTTACACAATTTAAAACTTGTTACAAGGCTCATTTTTCAGGCTCAAGCTCTCTTAGCCTTTTTTTTTTTGCTATAATTATGCAAAACTTGAATGTTACAATTCAATTTTTCTGTGAATGGATGGACATAAGACCCGACGACTACCCTATATGATAAATAAAAATAGTAAACTAGAAAAGAGTTTTTGCTATCATCTAGTTGCATGGTCGACAATGCGAGACCTCATGTATTTTATAAAAGGCCTTATTTTCATTGACTTGGTGGCAGGCAGTGGCAATAGTAGTGGTGGTGGATGGACTTCATGTAAATAACATTGGTCAACATATATAACAAGGGCGGGTTTTTGACACAAATAGACTCAAGCCAATTGTAAGGTGTCTTATGTGTTATGTCCTTTTTTATCATATTTGAAAAGGACTCTTTACTAAAGAAAAGAAAAAGCTTAGTTTTGTATGCAAAGTTGTCCAAGATCTTTTTTTTTCTATGTACAAAGTGTCTCAAAAAATGTAGAAACCACCATTTGGTTGATAATAACTGGCATGTTTATTTTCTTAAATTTAATTTAATAAATTTATAAATTAAAAGAGTAAATGTGTGCAATAAAGATTAGATATCAAAAGCATTACAGTAATTCCTCAACTATGTTCCAGAGATTTACAGCATCAATTGATAAGTGGCGTTCCCATTGTAAGGGGAAGTACCACAACCGTGTTATCTACATTCCTGTACCAATGTTTTAACAACATGGTGCATTATCTCAAGTGTTCAAAATATCCTGCATCCTCAGCAAGGCATTGCTGACATTGGCAAGAAAATGATCTACAAACAACCATTTGTTTCCCACTGGTCCTACTGGTTTTTAATATTATATTGGTGACAACCATGTTTTGCTACTGGTTATCTGATATTCACCATTATAACCAATAGTACCATTTGAATATCCCATCAAAGACCATTATAATTCCAGTATTCCAATTAAAAACCAGTACAACCTACTACATCACGTGAATGTTTTGTGCTTCGCACTTGTCCATTTGGTCATTCGTCCACGATTGTAAACGTGTACCCTCAAGATCGCCTTGTACCAAAATGAATGTCTGTGACGGTGCTGGTCATACAGGCACACTTTCAGAATATACCACCAACGTCACGGACCATCATGTCAAAACATTCTTAGCCAGAATGTCCACCGTCCCTTCATGTTGACATCTAGTGACGTTGCCAGTAAATGCGAACGATAGGCCTACTATATAAAACGTATTGTATAATATTTTGACGTTACGTTGCCGGTACGTCGACATTACGTACAGTGTGAATCGATTTTTAGTAACAACTAAAGTGTATACAACTTTTTTTGGGACACTCTGTAGGACTATATATATATTATGAGATTGGTAGAAAAAATATCTTGAACCCAAAAGTATATAGCTCAACAAACAAACAAACAAGCATCAATTCATATATTTATATTACAAGACAGGATAGAAAAGAAGGATGAGGGTATTTTTCTTTAGAAAATGGGGAGTTGTTGTTGTTGGTTAGGTTAGGTTGTTTATCCCTTTTTTTCTTCTTCTTCTTCTCTTCTTGACGTCTGCATAATATGGTCATTTTTTCGGGGGGACGTCGACATTTTGGTTGTTGTTTGGTTGGGCCGTGAGCCGCAAGATAAATATGGACGTGTCGCACGAGTCTTACGTCTTGGAATAAAGAATTATCATCTTCCTTTTTTTATTTGAATGCAAAAAAGTTGTATCTATTTTGGGAAGAAATGGGTGTCCAACTTATCTTACCATTTGAGCTATTGCAATATATATTATACTCTATATACATATGATAGATGTACTGACGTTTTCTGATGAATATATTCATCAGAAAACGTCAGAACTGTGATTAATACGTTTCTAACTAAACATATTTATTTGCTATTTTAAATTAAAATATTTTTAAGATTAGGCCTACTATTAAACTTTGTGCTACGGTTTGTATATAGCTGTTTAATAAGAAAATCAAAATTTGAAAAACCTATACTGCAAGCAGTCAAAAAAGACCTGTGGCAGAGGGACAAAAGTCCAACTGCAGCATGTAAACCAGTAATGCAGCATGCAAACCCCAAAATATAAACCCAATAATTGCAATGTATTCTGGTGCAGCTATAGCTGAAATAATGCATTGTCACATAAGGTAAAATCGTGTTTATTAATTCAATGAGGATGTCTTTGAAAATTAACCTCTTTTTTTGTTTAAAAAAAAAGGTTATTTTGAAAGATATCTAACATGAAAATACCCTTAAGTGATTGCAAGCTACCCTTCTAGTTTCTAAAACATTTTCTAGTTTTCTCTTAATTTTGGTTCTGAAACACAAGAATAATCAGAATTCGATGAGCATTAAAACCATCTTAAGACAGAAGCACAACTTAAATAAAGCCAAACTTAAAATATTTCTGAATACTATAACATTTTATTTTCCATCATATTTTAAGCTTAGCTTTATTTTAAGCATGCGTTTTCAAACAATGAAGTTTATGTTTTAGCTCTGATTTGCTTAACAAAATTTAACCCTTTTTTACCTTTAAATCACCTGACCGAGTATAAACGTGTTACGATAAAAGATCTCTTTAAGTTATGTGTTAAATTAGATTAAGTTAAGAAATTACTTGTCAAAAGCCCGCGAGCCATAAGTTGGAGACCCCCACCCCTCCCCAATCCGCCATTTTCTAAAACAAGAAAGAAGAATCTTCAAACAAAATCAATAATTTTTACAATTAAAAGACGAAAAAAGGGTTAAAATGAAAAAAGACATAATAGCCTCACAGAAATTAATTATTTATTCACTTTATATACAAACAAAAATAATTAATTGCATTAACAAATACAATTAAGACCACACACAGATTTCACTTTTAATTAACCATCAAATAAAAATAATCATTAAAACAAATTAAGAATAATTATAATATTTAGTGGACAATTGAAGTGGACAAATAAAACAAAAATGGCTGCCAATATTTAAATTTTTCATTGTGGTCAATGAGGAATGGACAGAGGAGGAGGAGGAGGTGGAGGTTATTTCTACTTTTATAAATTATAATCTTTTGACCAATGGGCAAGTAGAAAGAGGGAATGTCCAGAAAGTGGGGTGGCTATACAATAAAAGAGGGGGGGTTAAAGAAGGAGGGGACAATTGTCAACTATCTATTGAAAAAAAAAAATGAAGCTGTCTACTGGTCAGTGGACACTTCAAAAAGAGGGCAAGTGAAGGGGGAACATGGCAGATTCTGATTGGTCAGTTGTCTCTGTCGGTCATCCTAATCGATATATGTCAACTGTCTATTGATTAAAAAAAAATACCAATTTCACCCATTTCCCAATAGATGGCGCTAATAGCGACTTTTAAGTTACTAGAACGTGTACATAGAGAGATGACGTCATGAATACTAATGACGTATAACAATGGCCACCACATTGCCCCTCTCTCTCTCTCTCTCTTATGTTATAGAACGCCTATAGGAGAGACTCATGTTAAATAAATGAGAAAACACACAAAAAAATTTGTGTTTGAAAACGCCTTTGCAAGCAATTAACGACGTTCAATAACGAGCCTTTTAAAGTACCGTTTAATGAACTCTCTTTTTAAACTGAGAAAGAGAGAATTTAAAGATTGGCTCTTAATTTTAACTTCCCCCCACCTCTATTTTTGGTACCCTCTAACATACCACCTCTAAAAAACACAAGAGAAAATCCGTGATTTAAAATTAAGAATACAAAGCCAACTTAAATGCCATCAAAGAACGAAAAATCTACAAATTTTTTTTTCTATCCTCAAATAAATATAAACCTCTCTTATTTAAATCGAATTACTGAATAATTTTTTTTTCTGTTGTTATTTTGAAGAAGAAAAAAAAATTACCAAAATAACTAATTAAACATTTAAGACAAGACATTTTAATTGTTGCAACACTTAAACGAATTCCAAATTATCACATTTTTTTTGTGTCTTATCGTTTATTTATTTAGATTTTTTTTCTCTTAGTATTTAAAGCAATTATTTACAGAGAAGAAAAAAACATTCCCCCTGAAAATCACTACATTTAGCTGCACTGCATGGCTTTTATCTATTTTAAGATGTTTTATGAAGAGTTAAAATAAAATTTCTAATTCTGAGGTCTTTTTCATTGCAGAAAACGTCATAAAATTATGACAATCACATATTATAATGATCATTTGCTTGCATACAAGTATTTTATGACTGTCATATTATTCTGTACAGCAGTCAATGGTAGTCACATGACAAGTAATTGTCATAATACTATTTTGTCATTTTACATTTGTGAGCTATAAATATAGTTCCACCAATTTTACTGTCATATGACAAGTCTTTATTTTCATTCTGTCATGATTCCTCCATTTTATTAGTCATATTCTGAACACCAGTCAATTTCAGTCATATGACAAGTAATTGTCATAAAGCTATTTTGTAATTTACTATTACAAAATGACGAGCTAGAAATAACACAATTTTACTATTAGATCTATATGACAGTCTTATTTTCTATCTGTAATGACACTTCGTCTTCTTAACTATTATAAGAAATAATTTCACTTACCATAGAAACAAATGTGATTAAAAAAAATCACAATTTTCCTATAATTTAAAAATCTTAAATTATTACAATTTCTAAACCAAAACACAATGCATTTTAGATATTTCTCCTCGCCTAAAAATATCCACTATATATTAAACAATGAAAGATTGTCTGGCCATTTTTAGAAGAGCTAACCCTCCAAAAATTCAAGTTCCTTGTTTAGGACACACACACAGGGTTAGTTTAGCCCCTTCTGTTTTATTATTACCCCGTTTTAAGGCCCTCTTTCTCTCTCTCTGTATGCATATTAAGGAAGAGTCTGAATTTCAGACCCATTTTTAGGCAAGTCCAGAAAGAGAGGACCCTTTTTCTTTGATATCAAAGTAGAGACAAAAATGGCGGTGAATTTTATATTATATAAAAAAAAAGATGAATGAATAGGGAAAAATAGGGAAAAAAGGGGGTAGGGAAAAGAGTGAGGGCCTTTTACTATTACTATATATATAATATGATGGTCTATATATATGCAAAAGTATTGAGGGGGTTTAAGGTTTAGGTTTAAAAATCAGGTAAAAGAGAGAGAGAGAGACACAAGGGGAGATATTAAGAGCAGACAGGGGTAGGGTAAAACTGTCCCAAAAAAGAAACCCACCCAGTCTGCAATTTGCCTCTTCATTTAAGGCCATATTTTTAAGGCAACATAACTACAACCACAACATCCACATTTAGAAACAGAAATTCTCTGGTCCCATATATTTATATTTATTTTTATAAATATATTTGGGAGACAGACAGGGCACGGAGTCCATCTAGCCTAGTCAGTCCCCCACACTCATACAAGTATATAGTAAAATTCAATATGAAAAATAATAACAGGTATTGGATTATTATGTTTAATTTAGAAAACATACAAAAAATTGTATTTATTTTGATGTAAAAATAGAAATTGTATTATATTTAATTAATAAAAATATCAGGTATTGGATTATAATATTTAATTTAGAAAAATATAAAAATTGTTTCATATTTTTTTATTTAGAAAAATATCAAGTACTGGATTAATTTATTATATTTAAATTTAGAAAAATACAGAAATTGTATTCAATATTTTTTTCAAATTTAAAAGCAAATTCAAACACGAGTTTTTTTCTCTTTTATTAAATATTTCATTTTTTTAAATCTAAAAAATAAAAGATGTATTTTTCAAAAATTATCATAAAAATACAACTGAATCAAAATCTATATTTTAATTTCATTTTCTAATAATAATCACAAAAATGCAACCAATATTTTTTTTTTGGCCTTTTTCGGATATTTTTGTTAAAAACGAAAAGATTAATTATTTTTAAAATAAATTAAATATTTGTAATATTTATTTAACAATTTCAAAATCAAATAATAAAAAAAACATAAATGCAAAATATTCCATTATAACATGCATTTTAAAACTAGAAATTTACAGAAAACAAAACAAAAAAAAAAATAAAATAAATATCTATCTTAAAATTTAAATAACGTAAAATAAAAAGACAATGAAAAAAAATACATTTTGTATTTTTGCTTACCAGAAAACAACGAAATATTTCGATGAAGATTATATTCTCTCTTTTGTTCTAAAAGATGAAAAATATAAACAAAAATTCTCCCTTTCTCTCTCAATTTTTTTCCAAAACCTAGAAAATAAACCAAAAAAAAAAATATTTCTTATATTTTAAAAAAATCTAATTATTTTTGTTAAAAAACAAATCTATCTCTTGTATAATTTTTATAATAAAATACAAGAAACTTGTTATTTTAAAATAGGCCTATTTATATATATACATAAATGGTCCCCATTTGCCCCTTTTAAAAATATCAATATATATGGCAATAAGAAGGGTTCTAACAAAAATGGACGCTGGTCAAGCATATAACATGGGTCATCATCATCATCATAAGTCCCTTATATATACATATACATATAGAAAGAAAAAAATAAATGGAAGTCCATTGAAAAATTGCATGCAGGAAATCAAAAATGGCAGCAAGTGTTGAAGAAGAAGAAGAATATTCTGTTTCTTCTTCTTCTTCCCTTCTTCATCTTCTTCAATCTCCCCAAAAAAAATCTACATATAACAAGCCTAGAGTTATAATAAAAATATATATATATATATATCTATGTATATGTGTATAAATATACATATATATATATATATATATATATATATATATATATATATATATAGAGCCCTCTATGTTTTTCCATATAGAATATTGGCTTGTGCCTTGCCTTATACATGGACTGTTTGCATTTGCATGTAAACACGATGTTTACAGATCAGAATATATACACACAACAAAAATGCATTCAACATTTTAGCCTCCACATCCAACCCTTCATCAAACACAAGACTCCATTATTATTACTCTCGCATCAACTCAAAATAAATATATACACAAAAAAGACATATCTCATCAATTACATCTTAATTATATATTGTATATTTATACTACTACTATCTAAGACAAATTATTAAAATAATATAATTTCGACATTTTCTTAAAAATGCTGAATATTACAATCATTTTTGTTTCTATTTTGAAATTTATTTTGTTGATTATTTGAATTTATCATTTGATTTAACACCTCATCAATTACATGTTCTGAATCTTAAATATAGATCTATATAATGTATTTATTGTAAGGCAAAATCACTAAAATAAAATAATTTCTAATTTTTCAAAAAATGTTACTATTCTCAATATCATACATAAGATTTCTATATATAAAAATGTTCTTATGTTGAAATTTCTTATTGATTTCATACCTAATCAATTACATTTCTAAATATTAACTATACTGAAATGAACCACTATTAAAATAAATTATAGAATCTAATACAGTGTAATTTTGAAATTTTAAAATTTTTTTACTATGCTCAAATATTACAATAATTTTTCTTCCTGTTTTGAAATGATATTTATTGAATATGTTTTGAATTTCTCATTGAATTTTCAATACAAGTTAGTTTTAAGTGACTTAATATATTTTTTATTATATATATATTTTAACAAAAGAAAATTATCTTCTATTAAATAACAAGATTTGTTTTAATCATTTCAAGCAATTCACTCTATTGTTCGCGAGCAACACATCAAATTTTTAAATTAGTTATTTAACTAGTCCATAGATAACAAAATAAATTAATTACTATATTACTAAATGCTTCTAAAATATTAAATAAGGTCTATCTAAAATTAGATAAAGAGCAAAATGTGCGCACATATTTCAAATAGAACTCAAATGAAGGAGGATTGATTATTAACAGAAAATAAATTTAGAATGTGAATAATTTTCACATTTTGAAAATTTTGAAAATCAGATCAAAAACTAGAAGACTTACAAAATAATTATTAAGTAATTAATTATTACGATAAGTGTTTAAATTTAGTTCTTCAAACAATTTCAGTTACAAAAACCACAAAAAAAAAATGATAACAAATGATGATGATATAGATTACATTACAAGATAATTAACAGAAGTTTTTAATTCATTAAATTCAACAAAAAAAACATCATAGCAAAAAATTCAATTATATAAAACCACACATTTCATGAATAATTTTATAAATTAATCTCACATTTTTTATTTTTAAATATAACAAAATACTTTATATTAAATTATTAAAAATGATGATGATGATGATGTGTATATTGTAAAATATAACATTATAGCTTCTAATCGAGTATTTGTTTTCAGTCCATTATCTTCTATGTTGTATAATTAGCACAATTTAACACTATGTAAAGCAAAAAAAAAAATGCAAATGATGATGATAAATTATTCACACAATTAAAACACGTATTTTAGACATTAAAATGTAATAATTTCACAACCTCCCCCCAAACCCCCCCCCCAAAAAATGCTGTCTTTACGGACGAGATGGTATTTTTTTTTAACATACAAATAGCACACTGTATAAAAAAATGACATATGTAAAGTAGTAAAAACATGGCAGTAAAAAGAAAAATTTGCAAAAAAATATATAAATTTGTAGGAAGGGGAAAAAAAAGATGAGCAGAAAAATGGATAAATTTTTTTTCACTAACATTTTTATAACAATTTTATGAAGCTCATCATCAATTATTAATCTTTATATATAATACATTATGAACACAAATTCAGTATATAGAAAAAAAAGGCACAAAAAAGTAGATAAAACCTTCAAAATTTTTTTCTCTTATAATATCAAATTTAGACCATATCGAGAGGCTAATAATAATTTCATAATACACATAGTCAATTTGCATTTAATTTTTATATGAAATAATTCGTGAGAAGAAGAAAAAATCACTTAAAGCCAATAAAACACATGTGAAAATATAAAGAGAGAGAAAAAAAATGAACTTTCTAGTTTCCTTGGATACCAAAAAATACCAGGAGAAACAAAAAGATTTAGAAAACTTGACTATACAATTTGCATTACATATATTTTTTTTTCTAGCCTTGAGAGCATTAAATAGATTTGCATATAACACTTTTTTAAATTGCAAATTAATTATCATTGATTATAGTGATTATTAGAAGTAAAACGTTGACATTTAAAGTCTATTAATTTATTTTATTTCTGTTTTGTGCAAAATGTGTTTTTCTCTAATTGTCATTTAAAGTGTATATAATATTATTTAGTCAAGTAATTTGATTACTAAACAAATTTCACATAAGACTGTAATTATTTTAATTAACAATGATTGTATTTTCAAACAATATAATTGTGACCATTGTTTATATGTCCAATAACTGTCCATTGTCCAAGCCCTAAAGTAGCCATTCCTATATTATATGGCAAACATCAAAAGGTCTCAATATATATAAAAAAATGTCCAATGTCCGAATTTTATAATAAAAATATAAATTATTATTATTTAGAATTGTTGTATTTATATCTCCAATCAATACAAAACATATTTGAACACAATCAGTCACATAATAATTAAGATATTAACAATAAACCGTTTTGACAATAGACCAAAACATCAAAGGCCAGCGGCCTATTGGTCTTGGAGGTCTGTTGGTCAGCTGCGACCAAAAGACCTCGGTCCTAGCCAAGGCTCAATAAAGCCCCTACATATTGAAATATACTTTACAGATTATTACTGAATATTAGAAATAAACTAAATATTGAACACAAAAGTACTGTAATTGCATTGTATTATCAATTCACTCATTATATTAATTATAATAAATGTTAATTGTAATCTTAGAAAATCATGAAAAATTTCTAGGTTTAGAAAAATTCATTTAATTTAATTTCATAAAATATTTTTGTCATAATAATGTTATAATGCTTTTATTTTGATTATCATTTAACTATTTTAATTAACCTCTGTAATCAAAAACGTTTCTTAAAATAAAGTTTAGCTTTAAACCATAATAAAGCAAGACAATACTCTCCATAAGTAAATCTATGGAGAATTTTTCAGTTTAGCTTTTTGTAAATCAGAAATTACACTTTAAAAACCACCTTAATACTTTATTTTAATATAATAATCATAAAAATACGTTTAAATTCTTATAAAACCTTTATATAAAACGTAAAAAAAAATCAGAAATGAAAATAATCTTAAACATAATTTATAAAATAAGCGATATGAATTTGAACTAATGATAAAAAATAAACAACTAAAAAAAACAAGACATAAAAATACAGCTGATGATTTAAACCATTTTTAAAAATTTTATTTCAGAAAAATATTTTTTTACAAAAAATTATATTGAATCAAGAAAAATACAATAAATTGAAATAATTATAATAATAAAAATAAAAATGCAATGATACTTTGTTTTTAAATTTTTAGAAAATTTAACAAATATAAAAAAAATGTTAAGTACTCACCACAATACAAATATCAAAATATAATAATTAAATTTTCTAGCCTCAAACATAATAAGATCTAATTAATCTTAATTTTAAATATTATTATTTTTAAGAAAAACGTTATTAAAAATGTTCAAAATCTTAATTTTTAAATGAAATAAATTTTAAAATCTTAGTTATGATGATGGAATATGATATAAATTTAAAAAAAAAAAGTTCAGAAAGATAAATAATGCAAAATGCACAATATCTTCCTTAATAACATATACATATAAACATATACATGTAATAATATATATATATATATATATAAAATATATATATACATAAAATACAGAAAAGAAAAATTGACCTGAAAAATAAAAATAAAAGCAAAAAGTCTTTTGGCCAATTTTTAAAAATCTATCTCTCAAATGACCAAAAATAGGCTTAAAAGCACTTTCACTGGACATTGATTGCCCTCTCTATCTATCTATCCATACATTCTACATGTATATTTATATAGATTGAAAAATATTGATGTTTTTTTCTTCTTCTTCTTGTTCTTGAATGGACGATACATGTTAACAAAAGCAAAAATACACCCTAAAAATGGCTTCGTTGGCAAAAATATGATGGCAGCAGCAGTATAGCCAATGGTATACAATACCATCATCATCATCATCATCTTCTTTCTTCATAGATGAAATTGTAGCATATATTATTGTTCTCCTTCTATGTTATGTATAGAAAGAGAAAGAAGGTCCAAAAAACACAACCCGAGTTGAAAGTAGCCAAAGTCCAGTAAGAAAATTAAGCTTAGGTTTTAAGAGGAAAAGATGTTGGTTTTGGTGCCTGTGGCTTTTCTACTTTTTTTCTCTTCTTTTCTTACTACTTACTTTACATTACTGGTAAACACACAAAATATATGCTGGCATATGCCATTTTTCTGTAGCACACATTTTTATAGTAAATAAAAGGAGAACCCACTACTACTACTACTACTACTACTATTTGTAATGTACTATTACAACTACCATAGTTGTATTTTCTTAGAAAGTAGAAATGTAGGAGGAGATGAAAGAAGAAAAAAAGAGGGATGATGATGAAAAAGATGGAGGAAAAAAGGTGGTGGAATTTCAGAGGGATTTTCAGAGGAGGGAAAAGGAAAATGATCAAATAAGAAAGACATAGTGAAGAGAGAGAGAGAGAGGATAAGAAAGTAGAAAAGGAAAGAGAAAAAAATAGGTAGAACATCAAGAAAAAAGAAGATAAAGTGTGTCCATCTTTTCTTGTTTTTCTTAAGAAAAAAAAAGCGGCCAAAATTCTAAGATAAAATTGATGGATCTGCTTTTTTTTTGGGAAAAAAAAAAGAGTTCAATATTTTGACCCTTTTTCATTCAAAATATACAGAAAACATAAAAAGGTTAAATGTAATTTTTTATGTTAATATCTTTCAAAATAAAACTTTTTATAGAGAAGAAAAAAAAATAAAGAAAATATTATCTGTTTAAAAAGTTTTCATAAAAAGCTTATTTTGAAAATTATCAACATTAAAACGACCTTAACATAGTTTATATGATTATTATATTTTTTCAGGTCTAAAATGAAGAGAAACTTGAAAGAGTTTTTTAGAAACTAGAAGAGGTAACTAACTCTCATTTAAAGAGTATTTTCATATTTGATATTTTTCAAAATAAACTTTTTATATGGACGAAATTGTTTTTATAAAAAAATATTGTCTGCTTAAAAGTTAGGTCATTTTCGGACTCAACTTTTTAAAAAGTTTATTTTGAAAAGATATCAAACATGAAAACACCATTAAATAATTGAGCTACCCTCTTCTAGTTTCTAAAACACATTCAAGTTTCTTTTCATTTTACACCTGAAAAACAGATTAATCAAGAGTTCGGTGAAACGTTCCACACTTTAAAACCACTTTAAGACGGTTTTATGAACAGCTGATTTTAGAACTCTTTAAGTGAAAGTGCAAAATTATGAAGAAAAAAAAAACTAGAAAGTGTTTTAGAAACTAGAAGATGTAGACTCAAGAAATATTTTCATTTTTTGATATTTTTCAAAATAAACTTTTTTTAAAAACAAAAATTATAAAAATATTATCTGTTTAAAGTTGGGTTACTTTCAAATTAAGACATAAAAAGCTTATTTTGAAAGTTATCAATATGAAAACACCTTTCTAGTTTTCAAAACACATTCAAGTTTCTTTTCGTTTTCCACCTAAAAGACAGAAAGAAGAATAATCAAGAGTTTGAGAGGCGTTTACACTTTAAAAACCACCTTAATAGTACTGTAATAGTAGTAGTAGTAGTAGTAGTAGTAGTAAACACACATCATTTAAAAAAGATGAATGATGTGGTATTTCTAGTATATTAGCGTAATAGTGGCTATGTCTACATTATAGAAGAGATATACTGTAGAGAGTGAAGAGAGAGAAACTTACTCTCTCCATCATGAATACTTGAGAGATAAATAACAACAAGAAGAAACCAACACACAGAAGAGATAGATACAAGACTAGAAAGAGAGAGAGAGAGTCTATTTTAAAAAGTAGAAAAGCCCAACCCTTTTTTTTTTCTTTCCAAACAAATCTCGTTTTGTGACGTCTTTTTTTTTTAAAAAAAAGAACGGAACCAAATAAGGAGGCTGCTTTGCACCACGAGCGACTTTTTGTCTTGCAACAATTCTGTTTGTAAAACGTAGCATTTTTGTTTTGCGACAGTATGCATCATAAACATAAGAGTGTTGTGCCTCAGTTACTGTCGCAGCTAAAAAGTGTCGCACGTCTGTCTTGTGCCATTTGAAACAAT
Organism: Brachycybe producta; assembly: GCA_036925085.1. Lineage (NCBI taxonomy): Eukaryota > Metazoa > Arthropoda > Diplopoda > Playtdesmida > Andrognathidae > Brachycybe > Brachycybe producta. The sequence continues at coordinate 91,913 of JAUPFP010000006.1, forward strand.
GTTTTTTTTTTAGTTGCGACAGTGCGACAAAAAGTCGCTCGTGTTTAAGATTTCTAAGACAAAAACGTCACCACCACCACCATCACCAACATGAAAACTGAAAGTTGTCCACCAAATTTTGTTGAAAAAACACAACACACCATAAAAAGTACATTCAACTAAATGTAGACAAAAAACTAGAATGGCACCCAAATAACCCCCTCAGAAAACAACTTTTTTCCACCAAAATTTTGCACCCAAAATCCACCTCTTTTTTTTTCCTCTCTCTCTCTCTCCTCCTTTCCATCATCAAAAAAAAAACTTGTTTTATAAAATTTTCTAAATCTATAACTTTTTTTAAAAAAATATAAGGGGGTTGAAAAAGGGTGGTGGTGGTCCTTTGTATCCCTTTTTTTCTATCCATACATATCCCCATCAACCCCCTCTTTTCTTTATTTAAAAACATTACCCCCTTACCCTTCATATTTCCCCTTATTCCTCTTTTTTTTTTTACTTCCTTTCAAGACTTTTTCTTTTCAAAAAACTGGTGCAATTGCATAATATTGGGCCTCAGACAGAGGGTACAAGTTTAGAAGGTAGAAAGAGAGAAAGATAGGCCCCTCATACAAAAAAAAAACTGACAGGGTTTTATATATATAAAAAAATGAAAGGGGGTAAAAATTCGGGTTATATAGGGGTGCGGAAGGGGGTTGATATTATATATAAAGAAAGAAAGACAAGAAAAAAGGGGAGAGAAGAGTTTTTCTGAGGGGAAGGAATGGGATGGGTATCCCCGGTCAGGTTTTATAACACACAAACCAAGGAGTGAACGGGGTCCTAACCCATAGGGGCCTAGATAGAAAGAGAGAGGGGGTTTAAGAACACATCATAACCCCCTCTCTCTCTCTCTTACATGTAAAACTTTTAAAAACTAGAAAAAACGTCTATAACAGTCGAGTTATGGGATGTACCGTTTTTGATGCCAAAATATGCAAATTAAGGTCTAACATCCGGGTTATTTTAACCAGCAACAGACATTGTCATCCATAGTCTCAGTATATAACTCCCCATTATCTTTTCTCTATTTTTTGGACCCCTCAAAGGCATAACCCTATATTTCATATTTCAATATTTGAAACTTTTTGAAAAACATTTTTTTTTTAGAAAAGTTAAAATTTCAAAATTAAGCCCTGTTTCCATTAGGTAAAAATTTTGATTTGGTTCAATTATTAAAAAAAAATCATGTCCTCGTATTATTTAACATTTTTCTTTAAAAAAACATTGACCTGATCAAAATTTTACTTTCAATTTTTTTATTCTAATGGAAACAGGCCATCATAGGCTATTATTTTCTAAGATTTTTTTATAATGAAAATATAAACATTTTTAGATCTAATTTTCACTCGAGCAAAAATGAGTGAAAATCCATTTTAAAGAAAGAAAAAAAAAATCACACAAAAAGTGGGTTCAAAAGTAAAGTTAAACTTTTTAACTAAATATGTTTTTCAAATTTTCTCAGTTTAATAATAATTTTCGCCAAATGGAAACAGGGTCTAAATAGTCAGAAAAAAATTATATCAAAGACTCATTTTTTAAGATAACTTTTATTTTTGGTCATAAAAATAGTCAAAACTGTACGTTGTTATATATCATTTGTTGTTGTTGTCAAACAAACAGAAAGTTTGTCAATTTGTTTGTCTTTGAGTAGAAAAATAACAATTGTTCAAAATAAATGATTATTTTTTTTAAAACAAAAATGACAAAAAAGTTGACTGTCCAAAAATATTTGTCATATTTGTTTTTCTCTTTCTTTTAAAAAAAATCGTCTATTTTCCATTTATCTGATTTTCATTCTTTTGAATTTTTTTTTTACTTTGTATAATAATTCATTATTAGGGCTTCGGATTTTTATGCAAAATATCAAAAGCAAATGTTTCTCAATCTGTGGCTCACGTGCCAATTGTTAAGTAAAAATCACATATCAACCAACAAGTTATGGTTTTTTTAGGGATGGGCCCATTCGAATACTCGAATACCGCGAATCTTGAAAAATATTCGAGATTCGAAAACTCGAATCTTCGCGCATTTTTCGTCTTTCGAATCTTAACCTTAAAAACTTTGGTAAAATTAGTTTTAACTCCATTGATGTCCAACAGAAGCGTTCATTAACAAAAAAAACCGGCGATTGTTGCAACTCGGATCACGAATATCACCTAGTGGCGACCCTGAGTGCCACACACTTTTTTTATTACTAATAAATTTAATATTTATTATTTTATTTATTCGTATTTTCTTAATGAATAATAAATAGAGGATTCTCATATGAAGGATTCGAGAGGTTCGTGAGATTCGAGGACCTTTTAGGATTCGAAAAAATTTAAGATTCGGATTCGAAAAAAATTTAGGATTCGGATTCGAAAAAAATTTAGGATTCGGATTCAAAAAAAATTTAGGATTCGGATTCAAAAAAAATTTAGGATTCGGATTCGAAAAAAATATAGGATTCGGATTCGAAAAAAATATAGGATTCGGATTCGAAAAAAATTTAGGATTCGGATTCGAAAAAAATTTAGGATTCGGATTCAAAAAAAATTTAGGATTCGGATTCGAAAAAAATTTAGGATTCGGATTCGAAAAAAATTTAGGATTCGGATTCGAAAAAAATTTAGGATTCGGATTCGAAAAAAATTTAGGATTCGGATTCGAAAAAAATTTAGGATTCGGATTCAAAAAAAATTTAGGATTCGGATTCGAAAAAAATTTAGGATTCGGATTCGAAAAAAATTTATTATTCGGATTCGAAAAAAATTTAGGATTCGGATTCGAAAAAAATTTAGGATTCGTTCCACCTCTAGTTTTTTTTAATCAAAAACACTTCATTGGAGGCTAGAATTTTCTAATTGTCAACTAACAGTAACCAGACATCTAGCCTCTAACCAACCCTTTTTGATTAGAAAAAAAAAGCATATAATTTTAGTTGCTCTAACGATGATGATGATTACTTCACAATTGGAGGCACTTGGGCCACAAATTGAGAAACATTTATACTTGATATTTTTGCATTAAAAATCACAGCCTTATTCATTTTATACAATTTTTCTTATTCTTCTTCTTCTTAAAAAATCATTTATTTTACAAGATGAAAAAAATAAACAAACATAAAAATCATTCATAACAAAATACAAAAAAATAAAGACATATGTTTTTAAAACTTGATTTCAACAATATAAAAAAAATTGATGTTGATGATAATAAATGTTGATTATAGTAACAAAAAAAAATAGAAGAGAGAAACTTATGACAGTAATATTTACAAGATAACAAAATAACAGATAGCACACAAAAAAATATGAATATAAAAAATTATATTCTCTTCATTCTCTATCTTTTGCCTTATTTTATATCCAATACTATGGGTTACAATATGTTGTATAATTTGACATCGTGTAATATTAATTTTTATGTATAGTCAGCTATATTTTTATATAAAGAAAAAGGGACGGGGGGGGGAATTTCAGTTAAAAAATATCATAAAAATTCATATCAAAAAATGAATTCATTTCTTTTGCAAACAACAACAACAACAAAGTTATGAAAACAACATTTAAATGTCATGTTTTATTAACTAATAAAAATTGTTTACTTTTCATAATGTAAATTAATTTACGGAGAAGTTAGTTAATGAGGTGTTGAACTATAATTAAGTTCAACACCTGATAAACACAACTTTGAAAATTATATCTTCTTAAAGTTGCAATCATTTTCAAACTTGCCATAAAATGCTTATTTTGACAGATATCAACATAAAAAATACCCTAAAGTGATTGAGCTACCCCTTCTAGTTTCTAAAATACTTTCTAGTTTTTTCTTCTTCTTCATTTTGCAGCTAAAATAAATAAATATAATTTAAATCAAATAAATCAATGATTTTATTTTTACTTCCATCATTTTATAATCTAAGCAAAATGGAAACTGGCCAAAACTATAAATTGTATAAGTTTAAACTTAAATTCTACCTAAAACTTAACCACCATTTTCTCTCTTTTATTTTTTATCTCCTTTTTTTCCAATCAAATATAAAAACCCCTTCCTTTTTTTGATATCCATAATATAAGTTTGGTGGCAAAAAAAAAAATCACATTGACTAAAGTGGTGAATAATTTCGAAATGTCAAATTCTACTGTTCTTTTACACACAGAGAGATACAAAATTGTATATATACTTTTTTTAAAAGAACAATCTACTCATGTTTAAAAGAATCAAAGACACACACAGTAGTTTCAAGACACTTTTTATATTCTCTTCATTTTTGATCTTTCAAACTATTTGCAAATTGTACAAGAAAAAGACAAAAAAAAAAGACATTCACGCAGAAATTCCAAATAGGGACTTTTCTTCATCTTTCTCTTTATATTTAAACATTGGGCGCAATCGGAAACTTAAAATTGTCTCACCCTAAAATGAAGCTTGTGACGTCAGATGGGTTGACAAACATTTTTTTTTAAGATTGTGTCATTTAGTCTGATGTTAAGAACAAACGTTTTCAACAGATTAAAAATAAGGGTTCTTGCATTATTATTTTCTTATTATCCCTCTTTTTTAATCAGACAAAATGACACATACCCAACATTTTCTTTTATCAACTCCTCTGACGTCACAAGCTTCCTCTTATGACTCCTCTGACGTCACAAGCTTCCTCTTATGATTGAGGCAACTATAAAAACTATTTCTGTATGCTGTCAAATATCTAGTAAGTAAGGATGGGACATTGGAATCCTCGAATGCCACGAATCTTGAAAAAAAATTCGAGATTCGAAAGCTCGAATCTTCGAAGCTTTTTTCGTCTTTCGAATCTTTCGAATCCTAATCTTAAAAAAACTGTTAAAAACGTTGATAAAATTAGTTTTAACTCCATCACTCCGTCCATCCGTTCACTAACAAAAAAACAGCGATTGTTGCAATTTCGGTGGTCGGACCCGGATCACCAATATCATCACCTTGTGGCGACCCTGAATGCCACACACTTGTTTATTATTATTAATAATTTAATATTATTTCATTTATTTGTATCTTTTTAATGAATAATATAGGATTCTTCAATGAATGATTCGAGAGATTCGAGCATCTTCTAGGATTCTGATTCGAATTCGAGAATTTGCACCCAACCTCCTATAGATGATTCTTTTTAAAAGAAAGGAATTTCCAGATGTGCTTGATTTTACCATTTTCAATTTATATTTGAAAAATTACTCCGAAAGCAGCCAAGAAGGCCTGTGGCCGAGATATTCAAAAGTCCAAATGCAGCATGCAAGTAAACTGTTCCAAACGAGCTCCGAAAGCATTTTTCTGTCACACTTTCATTAATTCTCATATTTTGAACAAATAAACCAAGTAACCCCTATATGCTGAACCATTTCAACAGACTGAACCAGTTCTGCAGTGTGGAGACTCGACAAGGTTGAATTTTCTTCTCAAATATGAGGTCATCCAAAGCCTCATTTCAGGAAAGCCATGGGTACAAACGTAGTGTCTATACAGACTAAAACACCACATTTTGACCTTTTTTTTTTTTTAAAAAAAATTTAATCTTCTCCAGAAAGCAAGTATGTGAATTAAGATGATTGCTTTCTTGAGAAAGGGTATGTGAAGTCAGCTCAGTTCTCGGATCCTGCTCACATGTTGTTTCCGGATGCTCTTCTATTTTCATTACAGATAATAGCTTTATTGTTTCGGAATGCGCCTCCTTAGTGAAGTCATTCTTACTATCTTAGATGAATCGATTTATTTTGTGAAAAGATGTCTTTCTAGTATATATATAGCTTTCTCTCTACATATACAGTATATGTGTGTGTATATAATACATAGAAGACTATATGTAGAGAGAGAGAGAGAGAGAGAGAGAGAGAGAGAGAGAGAATAACCGCAAGAAAAAAAGGTGTATTTCAGATCGCGCCACCTTCTTTATTCTTATTCTCCCACAATTCCCGGATCCTCTAATAACCCTTTCCAAACCTATTCTCATCACCAAAAAAAAAACGAAAAACTACAAGAAAATATATATTGAGAGAAATATCTCGAGTGTATATTATAATAGATGTCACTTTAAAGAAAAAAAGTGGACAAAATTTGAATGTATTACAAGGAGAGGAAATGTCAAAATTTCTCAAAACTAACGAAATCGAATGGAAAAAAAAGAAAAACTTCCTATCTCATCCTCTATTTCATCCCATTAATATTTAAAATATGTTAGAATAATAATAAATTAATAATAACCAGGACCTTTCTCTATTTATGTTCTTCCAATATAACTTTAAAAGTTAAACTCACATACTACTTATGAAAAACAAATTAATGTAATGATCAATCAAATTATAAATTTAAAAACTACTCAAAAATTAGAAAATAATCTTATTCATTGTTTCCATTGGGGTGAAAATTTCAACTGGTGAAAAATAGTAAAAACGTGGCCTCCGCCCATTCACTATCATAAAGTTCTAATTGTCACCCCAGTGGAAACAAGGCCAAAAAGCCTCTTAAATTTTGATTATTTATGTCTGTTTCAGGTTACAAAATTAAGAGAAACTTTGAAAGTGTTTTTAGAAACTAGACGGTTACCTTAGCTCAATCGCTTATATTTTTTTTTTTCATATTAAAAAAAATAAACTTTTTCAAACTTTTTCAAAATAAACTTTTTTACAGAACAAAAATTTAAAAAAAAAATATCGTCTGCTTAAACTTAGACCATTTTCAAACTCACATAATAAAAGCTTATTTTTTAAAATATATCAACATTAAAATACTTTTATAAAGTGATTGAGCTACCCTTCTAGTTTCAAAAACACATTCAAGCCTTACTCCTGGATGACAAGAATTTAATCAAGAGTTTGAGAGGTGCCATTTACAGTTTAAAACCACCTTAAACCTTAGCGTTACCTTAATGTCTAATTAATAAATTAAAACCAGTAATTTGTGTTTACTTTTCAAACTATTTTTAGAATTTTCGCTAAATTTCATATGTAATTTTATAAAAATGTAGCTTACTTACTAGAAAAATGTTTCAAAATATAAAACAGATAGAAACAGGGAATAAAAAGATGACCCTGCCCCCATACAAATCCCCCCTTATTTCTTCCTGACATAAATAGGAATAGATATTATATGAAAGTGGGGAATCCATCCTCTTAAAAAGTAGAAGAGTGATAAGAATAGGCGGAATATTTAAGAAAAAAGAAAAATACAACTGAATAATAATAAAAAGTTTCACCACAAACTAACAAAAAATATAAGAGTAAAACGTCTCAGACAAGGAAACAATGATCCTATAATAAGGGGGTAGACATTACTAAAAAGGTATAAGGTGAAATAGGGGGTGGAGGTAACTAGGGTATCCTTACACCTAAGGTATAAAAAAGCGGAGGGGGTAAAGAAAAGAAGAAAAAGAGTAGGAGGGTCACAAAAAACCACCGTTATACTTTTTTTTCTTCTCTCTAATATAATCACATTGAACGCCTTTTTTTTAGAAAAAAAAAAACCCAAAAAAATGTGGAAAAAAGGGAGATTGATAGGTTAATGATAAAAAATGGGGATTTTGTTCGAAAAAAAACCTGTCCTGCAAAAAAAAAAAGGGGATGTTGTAGGGGGAAGAAAGAGAGAAGATCTTACTATGGCTATCACCACCATATAATAATATGCTAATAATATAAAGAAACAGATTTTTAGCTTTTAAGTAAAAATTCTTAAGAAATTTAAAGTATAGCAAAAATCTGTTTCTTAGTATTTTTTGTTGCTAAAATATCGTGAGAAAAACAATTCTTTTATAATACATTATATACAGCGAAGAGAACCGTATAAGAGGCTATTCGGCATGAATAAAATCAGGTATGATGCAATAACCTGGTATAGTCTTTGAACATGGAGTGCGTGCTCGGTTTTTGTTTAGATTTGTTTGTTTCGCGTAGTTAATTTTTGAAACGTAATTTAAAGTCAAATAAACTCAAATTCATGGATAAATTTGCATAACCAAATTTAGATTCCATCTATTTAAAAAGAATTTCTGACAAATAGCCTACATGCAAATTTTTATAGATTTTTATATATAAAGTGATCATCTATGGAAATTATAGCACTTAAGACTATTTTTAAAAAAAGTGCTTTAAAAATAGAAATCATAACTAGTTTTTTTTACAAAGACATCAGTGGATTAACAATATATTTGAGTTATTGTAATTTAAATTTTACGTTTCAAAAAATAATAATTGCGCGCGAAACACAAATGTAAACTAAAACCGATTGCACTTCATGTTAAACGGCTATACCAGGTATTGCATCATACTTATTTTCTTCATAACCTCTTACAGGGTTTATAAATCAGAAATATAAAAAATTGCATAAATTAAGGCTTCTTTTCTACAAGAAAAAAAAGGTGCAAAATACACCATTTTCTCCCTTCATTTTTTTCTCTCTCTACATGTAAAGGTCACTACTACCATTTCCAAATTACTAGCGACATTTAAAATCGATGTCACACATCCCCCTTATATATATATATTTTACTGCAAACCAACTATTGAAAAAATATATATATTCAGTTTATACATTGCGCATGCGTCAATCTTTGATGGTGTCCAGGGATCAAACACAAAAAAGGGTGGGGGTGGAGGGAGGATGGAGAGTGGGAGGGTCAACGCCATGCCATCATGGTTGGATCTCACTCATGATTGCGACGTCATCCTCCCCTCTTTCCATATAGAATATATTAATAATAGTAATGGCCGAATATTCGATTTTTCTGAATTTTGAAACGGTTGGTTGGGTCGTTGTGGTCGTCCACCCCAACCTTACTCCACCCACTGATTTTTTTTCTTCTTCTTCTTTTGACCAACACAAATCGGAAAAAATGTAAAAAAAATTTAAGAAAAAAATGGGTAGATCCCATTTTATTTTTTTAAAAAAAAAACCCTGACCACAAAATCACAAATTTTTGATAATTCTAAATCAATATTGTGAAATACAATTAAAAATGACGAATAATAAAAAAGATAAATCAACCAATTATGGATTAGAAGACTAGAATAATAAAAAATTATGGATTTAAGGGTGGAAAGAAAGGGTTATTTTTCTCTCTATCCACATTCAATGATGCAAAATGAAAAATCAGTTGGGGAGGAGGGGGGGGGGAGGGCCAACCAAAACTGCCAAAAGAGTTAACTCAAGTGCAATGCATATATAAATATTAGGCCTATGTTATATGTGTCATAAGGTGACCAACCTGAATTCCATTTAGGGCCACATTATTACTTAAAACACAAAATTAACAAGAAACATCATCTGAAATTACAACTAATTTTTTATGTCTCATTTGATTAAAGAATAATCTTATGATATTAATGTTTATGATTAATCATTTTATTACTGTCACAATATAAGGTTTTACATCTAAGATTTTTAGGAAGTCATAAAATTGTGATAGTCATATTTTATGATGGTACAGTATAGATGTATGATGAGTCAGATGACTATTACATTATGTTGTACACGAGTCAATGGCAGTCATATGATAATATTTGTCATAATATTTAGTAATTTTTCTTTTATGATTCTTATGCAATGTAATGAGTTAGATATGACAGTCTTATTATCTTTCTGTAATGACTAATGAGGTTCCAGGCTATCGCAGTTATATAAATATTATATTTTGTGATTTGCTTTAAAACAAGGTGTTTGATAATTTGCTATCATCATAATATTTATGATAGTCTTATTACGTTTCCGTAATGACTCCCCCCCCCAAATTATAAGTTCCTTTGACAACCTATATTTTATAAGTTGTCAAGGTGTTTGTGATTTAATGAATGTGTGATTTTACACCTTTAAAATTATCTACTCCTGGGGTGGTTGTTGTGTGAGAAAATCGCTTTTTTCTCTCTCATTTTTAATGGTCATTTCTACATTTTAAGTGCAAAAAAGCCCTTCGAACCCTTGAAATATTCTTGTTTTCTGCAAGCTAAATGAAGAGAAACTAGTGTTTTAGAAACTAGAAGGGTAGTTCTATCACTTACAGATACTTTTTCATGTTGATATCTTTCAAAATTAATATTAAAGTCAGTTTAATTTATGACTATAAAAAGTTTATTTTGAAAAATATATCAACATGAAAAATATCCTTAAGTGAGTGAGCTACCCTTCTAGTTTCTAAATGGCTCGCGAGCCACAGTATTGCCAATTGCGATATTATATATATAAACAATATGTACATAGTTGTAAAAATTTGCGTTATTTAACATGTATGTAATGTACGCAGAAAACTCATGTTGTAACTATGTAACGTGCATAATTAATCCTAATTAATTATTCATAAGCAATAATTGATGCATAAACACACACAAAACAATCCATATAACAAGAGAAGAAAAGGGGGGGGGGAATCATAAAATTACAAATGAAGTGAACTAAAACAATGAAAAGTGGGGGGTCGTGTCCAAATTTGGGGGGGCAAATGGGTCCACTTTTATTGTCTTATTTGTAGCACAGTATACCCAATTATTATGGGTTGGGCAAATATAAGGAGATTTTTAGGGTGGGTTCCTAGGGTTTCTAATTTTGACAGTGGGTGGTGGTGGTGGTTGGGTGGGGGAAATGTTACAAACATTTTTACTACGTTGATGACGTCACAAGATGGCGAATTCATTGAGAAGCAGCTGATTGAGACTAGAAAAGAGAGAGAGGGGTAAAAATAAAGGAGAGGGTAAAACATAGGAAAAAAAGGGGGGTAAAAGGATAAAAGGGGTCTGGATGCCGTTTTAATAAATGTCTAGACTATAAAAAATTCGGCTTTCTTTCTTTCTTCACTGTCTAAAATCTCTCGTCTCATTAAAAATGTACAAATCTGTAAATTATATTTTAAAATAAGATTTTTTTTTTAAAAAAATACACTTTCATTTTAAGATGGTTTATAAACAGCTCATTTTAAAACTCTTGATTATATTCTGTTTTTCAGAGTGAAAACTAGAGAGAAACTAGAAGGGTAGCTCAATCCCTAGAAGGGTATTTTAATGTGGACATTTTTTTAAAATAAGCTTTCTATGTTGAGTTGAAAATGAGCCAATTTAAAGCAGACAATATTTCGAAATATTTGCCTAAAATAGCTTATTTTAAAAAAATATAAACATGAAAATACCCTTAAGATGATTTACGAAAAACTGATTTTCGAACTCTTGATTATATTCTGTCTTTCAGGAAGCATAATTAAGAAAAAAAAAACTAGAAATTGTTTTAGAAACTAGAAGGTTAGTTCAATCACTTTAGAGAGTATTTTCATGTTGATATCTTTCAAAATAAGCTTTTTATGTAAGTTTTAAAATGAGCCAACTTTAAACAGACAATTGTATTGTAGATGATATTTATTAATTTTCGATAATAAAAAATTCATTTTGAAAGACACTAACATTGACAATGCGCATCTTGCAGCACTTGGATCTTACGGTCCTTCTGCCATAGGCCAACCGGCTGCTTAAAGAGTATTCTTTGTAATTGTAATATAACTGCAAAATACCCACAAGTGATTGAGATAACCTAGTTTCTAAAAGACTTTTCTAGTTTTTTTTTTTTTAAATCTTGCTTCCGAAAGACAAAATTAATCAAGTTTGAGAGACAGTTGCACATTTAAAACCAAATTAAAATATTTTTCAAAATCCTCAAAGCAAAAGGACAAAAAAGGACAAATACAATGGAAACCGTGTAACTCGAAATGAAAGAGATTAGAACATTATCCATGTTAAACAAATTTCGTGTTAAACGGCTTTTTCCACTGTAATATGTGACATCAAATCTTCAGAGAAACGTTTCTTTTTTTGAATTAAATTAATCATTTTTTATTAATATAGGGCTATATATTTTACACCACAAGATCAATCAATCAATCAATCAATCAAATCGCTAAAAAAAAATTCACTACCAAAAATATTTCTTGATGTTTTATTTTTTTTTTTTACTTTTCTGTACGAAAAATCAATCACTTTATAAAATAAAAACCAGAAAAAAATTTATTAAAATTATTTTTGTTTTCTAAAAAAAAAGGGTCGAGAGATTTTTTTATATGAAAACATGATCATTAGCATAAATAAATCTGTGAACTGAAAAAAAATAACATAAAAAACACTTCAAAGTTGTTTTTTCTGAAGTTCGATTAAAATTGATTTGTTTCAAATCAAAACAAATTTTCAACAAAAAAAAAACATCAAAAAAACCATTTCCATCAACAAAACTGATGATCCATTATTATTATGACATTTACATAAAATTGAAATTTCAAGTAAAAGTCACTCTGTGACATATATTTGAGTTGAAAAATTACTCTGCAAGCAGCCAAGAAGGCCTGTGGCAGAAGGACAAAATTGTCAAAACCCAAAGAGATATAAACCCAATAATAATTGTAACGTGTTCTATAGTCTGGTGCATCTGGTTATGTAGTGTGACGTCACATGCTCCGCCCTTTTCAACGTCAGACTACATAACCAGCCAATTAGAAGTTACCGGTCGTCATAACAAGGGCGGAGCCAACTGAAGTTTTCACCTATTTCTAACTACCTGTGAAATAACTCTGCTGCCATTGTCAGATCCATTGTCTCATAGAGAAGTGTTCAGTTCCTAAGCTCTTTTGAAGCTGCACAAGAAGCCAGATGATATCTATGAAGTACCGATAATGGCAATAACGGAGACATTTGCCTATTTCTGGCACGAAAAGCGCGTCATACATTGCAAGTTCATCGCCCAGATTCAATAGCGCTTAGGAATTGTATGCAATTCTTCACTATTGCAACTAGCAACAAAGTAAACTTTGTTGACACACTATGAAGAAATGCAACATCAATGCAAGGTCACTTTCCACTGCGCATGTGCAATGTTCTAATGCATCAACCAAAAATGATGTCATGCTACTCTGCATTATTCCTTGACATAACCCTGGTGTTATACCTCCCCAGGCAGTATCGCCAAGACGAACCAACATAATGCCAACCACTGAGGTTTACGTAAAAATGTTGGCCTAATGATCTTGGCCAACATTGTGTTTGTCCGTTTGTGGTGGTTCCGCTATTGGCTGTACTTGTTGGCTCAACGATAGTGGAACCAGTTATCAATGACTGATATTATGATTTTTGGGCCAACATTAAGTTGGCTATATGTATTTTTGCAACATTCGGCCAACATTAAATGGGCCAAGTGCTTAGCCAAAAGATTGTTGTCAACTGCCAACATTTTGCCAACATAAAAATCGACGTAAAACGGCCTCAATTTAGAATGACCTTGCCATTAGTAATCTCTCTCATCATGTCATTCTTTTGCTGTAACTTTTTTCCATAACGTATGCAGGATGTAGTTACCGCAGGAAAGAGCGTGGAAAGAGCGCGTTCATGCTGAATTTTAAAGATTTTAAAATATTAACATAACAAAAAATTAATTTCTTCCCATTTATAAATAAAAATTCTCTTCTTTTTTTCATAAAATTCTAATAAATTTCATATTTCAGAAGATATTTTATTCTCATATTTTTTTTTCTCCTAACCTCTCTCACTTTTTTTTCACTTTCCACAACAACACAACAACAACAATAAAATCCTCTTCAATTTTAAGCTTTCAACATTTTTTGTTATATTGAAGAATAAAAAAAATGAACCCTCAAAAAAATATCCCATTCATAATAGAAGATGAAATAAAAATCAAAAACGGTGTGCCATCTTTTTTTATAAGATTTCCAAAATGGATAATCCACTTTCAAGCAATGTACAACATTCTATAACTTACTTGTTGTACACAATTGGTTGCTATTACAGACATACAAGACATATTCTGAGATTTAAAAAAAACTCTGGGTTATAATCCCCTAAGAAGAAAAAAAAAATCCATCCATGAAGATCCCTAAAAAAACCCTCAAAAAAAAAACTACACCCTCACCCTTACTACACTTTTAAGATTTTTTATTTCCATTCTTCAGAGGGGAGGAAAAAAAAGTCCCATTCAAGAATTCTGTCAAAAGTACTTTACAAGAACCATAACATCATCCAAACTTAATAATATATAACGAAATTTACTATATATGTGAAAAATTGCCTGTAATTTCAGGGCAGTAAATAAAAGTCAGTCAGGCTTTCTAACAAACAAGACGTTGTTTTTTATATAAAAAAAATATACAACAATTATTTTAATCAAATTTTGAAATAATTTTTAAAAAGTCTGTTTATTTAGTTAAAAGTTAACAACTTGTATATAATAAAAAATACATAATTAATTGAGCAACCAATAAGCTGACTGGTTTAAGGCAAGAGTTACTTTGTCGATAGATACTTAACTAAAAAAAATCTAGCCTCTTAACTAGCCTTTTTAATTGAAAAAGTCAATTATAATTGTTCTACAAGTTTAGATTATTAATTATTCCTAATTTTGATTTTTTTAATGACTAAAATTAAGTAGAAATTAAATATATAATTCAAATTATTTTTCTTTATAATTTTTATCAACAAAAATTCATGCAATTTTAATTTAAATCAAATCTTAACCATTCACTCCAAATAATAAATTTAAAGAATAAACAAATATAATTCAAATTATACATTTTATTATAATATATAATATAAATTTCAATTTCAATTATTTTTTTACAAAAAAAAAATAATTCATTTAATAATTTAAATAAAATCTTGACCTAATTTGACTCCAAAATATACAGTAATTTTCTGAATGGTTTTAATATATAAACTTCCTCAAAAGTGAATTTAACTTGAACTTTCACGTGAATAATTTATTCGGAAAAATCTAAGAAAACTTTGTAATTTCAATATTAATATTTTTTTAGATTAAAAGTCAAAATATTGCATCGTCACACATAATTTTTTTAAAACAATATCAACCATTTTCCTCCATTTTTTACGATCATCATCATCATCAGTCAATTGTAAAAAAGTATAATATTTATAACCTCACCCGGTGGGTAACCCACTCCCAAAAAAAAAATAGAAGATAAAACCAGCACCCAAAATGGTCGACGATTACAAAAAGATAAGACATGCAAATGATGTTATTTTTTATGCCCTTTTTTCTTTGTGTGTCTATGGGAGGTTGGAGGGAAGAGGGTAATATATGGTAAAATGTGAAGAAAGGTTGAGAAACAAAATCCTTAGAAAAATACAGTGAAAAAAAGGAGATATATATATATATATATATATA
Organism: Brachycybe producta; assembly: GCA_036925085.1. Classification (NCBI taxonomy): domain Eukaryota; kingdom Metazoa; phylum Arthropoda; class Diplopoda; order Playtdesmida; family Andrognathidae; genus Brachycybe; species Brachycybe producta. The sequence goes on from JAUPFP010000006.1 coordinate 107,111, forward strand.
TATATATATATATATATATATATATATATATATATATATATATATATATATATATATATATATATAGGAGAAAAAAATGCCTTGTTCTATTTTGTACGTGGTCAGACAACGAAATGTGATCAACTTCACTCCCCAAAAAATGTTGCATATATAGTTTGTTACTCTCTATTTCTATTCTATTTATACTATGTAACTAGATTTTGTACAAGTAAAAAAGATGTGATTTTTTGCTGTCATATCTCTTTAAACAAGGGACAAACCCAAGTTACCCACAGCACAAAATGAAAAATAAAAAAAAAACCTCAATAAGAATAATACTATGGTTCCATTATCTTTGAGTTTCGAGGATACAATTCAACTCAGTACAAATCTGCAATCACAGGCTCGAGAGCCATGTGACAGGAGAAAATAAGTCCCAATCATAGATGAATGTCATTCAGACAAATCATTATCAAATTGAATTCGTCCTAAAACAGAACTAAATTGCTCGAAATACATGATATGAGGATAATCGTCGAAATCGTTCCTAGTGAAATCACTCCCTTAGTCGCCTGTTTTTTTTTCTTTAAAAAAACTGCTTATCCACTTCCGAATAGCCCATCATAAATAAAGTACCAGATAAATCAAACAGGAGGCGGAAATGAAGCTAGAAATCTAGAATCCAGTAAATCCTCGACAAAATCTGACGAATCCTAGTCATGCAGTTGCAGTACATCACCTTACAAAAGCAACATCACGCATCAATTTAGCTCCGTAAACGTAATTAAACTACATAGCACTTAATGGGCAAAACCGCCACATTTAGTCTTTAATTACCAAACAAAGAAAAAAATGGCATTTTTACAGACTTATACAGAAAACTCCAGAACGATTTAACCGCGTAAGTTTCGGATTTTGCCGTCGAAAAGCGCTGACCAATCCTGGTCGGTTAGGACCCGGCAGAGTGAGTCGGCAACCAGGGCCCTCAAACGGCCAACCGTGGTCAGATGTGGGTTCACTTTGGTCAAAACTGGCCACAGTCGTAATAGGTTGAGAACGGGTGAAAAGTTTACTCCATCGAGGCGTAAACCCCGGGAGCATCGATGACTTCTTTACTATAAAATACTCAAAACCTACCTCCAATCTTCTATCCTCTACGAAGATAATGGAACCATAGTATAAGAAAGAGGGAGGGAGGGAGGGAGGGAGGGAGGACGGGCGGGCGGGCGGGCGGGGCAAAAACCCCAAAACCTTGTACTAGTGTGGTGGTGGTGGTAGTAGTAGTAGTAAGTAGTAATTTCATCAACTCTCTTTATAAAAACCCAGCACGAAATCAAAATGGAATAAGAGAAACTTTTTTTCTTTCTTCTTACTTTCTTTAGAACTTAAGATGTGCAACTGTGTTTGGCATCCCAATTAACCTCAATCACCTAACACTCAACCCCCTGCCCACCTTCAATTTCACTTGTAAATGACATGGAAACTAAAACCTACAAATTCAATCCACTTATTCCACCAAAAAACATAACAATAGTAAAAGCAACCTCGTCCTCCTCCTCCTCCTCCTTTCTTTACGTTGAAGTCTTAAAAATGATCTAAATCTTGGTAAAACAGCATGAAATTGGCCTTTACAAATGCAATTTACAACACCACCTGAGGATATTTTTTCAACTTGGCAATTATTATTTTATTTTATGTAATTATGAACCCAAGCTTTTTTTTAAAGAGAGTAATTATTAATGCAATATCAGCAATAAGTAGTTAAAAACTAGAAAAGTTTTATTTCTCTTTAATGAAGATGACATTTCAAATTTCTCGTAATATTTTCACAAATATACCATAAACGTTTACTTCATAAAAATATGTTTAATGTTGCTTCTAAAAAATAAATTAATTTTTAAAGAAATCTAAAAATTACTAACTCAAGAAACCTCATAAGTCTGGCCAACTTACACCCTAGAATACGTTACTGAAAATTAATGACGTCATGAGATGAACGCATTGCATTGTTGTAAATAGACAATGTCAAGGTCTTACCAAAATTGATTCATTTATTCAAAGCCATCTGACATCATTCTAGCATCACTAGTCAAGTCTATGCTTGTCATGAACCATAAGCCCCATAGACTTGATCAGAGCACTAGACTGTCCGATAAATTGCAATCACTATTAGCTCGGATTTTTATGCAATATAAAGCAAGTATTGCTCAATGTGTGGCTCAAATGCAAATTGTGAAGTGACAATTCCTGTTTAGATCAACTAACAATTGTTTTTTTTTTCAATCAAAAACATTGGTTAGAGGCTAGAACGTTCTAGTTGACAACTGATAGTAACCAAGACATCCAGTACGTTAGCACCTAACCATATTCATTAGGAAAAGCCATAAATGCATTTGCTCTAATCATGATAATGATGGTTACTTCCCAATTGGCACTTGGGCCATACAGATTGAGGAATACTTGCTTTTGATATTTTTGTATAAAAATCCTAACCCTAATGTTATTACCTCTGATGACATCTTGTGACACTTCCCAAATTTCAAACTATTGCAATATTGTTAAGTCTACAAACTCCTACAAATTTCATTCCCTCACTAACACAGCTCCTAAAAACCTTATTAGGTCAGAAATACAGACTCTGTTGAAGGTTTTTCCTAAAAACTGGAAAAACTTCTCAATTCTTGTCTCCCCCTAAATCTTTTTTTTTCCTCCCTAAAAACTTATTTTGCATAGTTAAATATAGGGACAAAAGCAAAACCAAACTCTCGGTAGGACACTCTTTTTCTATCCGTAGGACGTCCTGAACTAACCCAAGAAGAGTTGAAACTTCAGTAAAAATGCAGATGTTTTTTAAAAACTGTTCTCGCCATTATATATAAGCCTTTCTGTGTTTTATCCAACCCCCTCCCCCTTTATTCTCCTCCCCTTATACGAAAATTTGCTTAAAAGGAGTGCCCTAAAAATAAAAGCAAAATTCTATCACCCCTAAAAGCACTAGTAGGACTCCTACTATTACTACATAAAACCCCGAATTTTTTTGTTGGAGCTTTTTTTTTCTTGTAGAGAGGGGCAGCCTCCAAATATAGGCCAAATACACCAGACAAGAAATTATGCGCAAGATTTGAGTCATGACGTCATACGAGGGGGTTAAAAATATATTTTAGGCTATTTCTATGTAGGGAAGTACATTTTGTTCCAAATAACATTCCAGCAATGAGACTGTTTAGAGGCTAGAATTCAAAAACTTTAGATTAGAAGCAAGGATGCGCACAATAGCTATCTCCCCCTTACTAACTTTAAATTATTTGTAAAAAAAAAAAAAAAAAAAAAAAAAAAAAATTAGCCTTTAAACAGTCCTTTATTGCAAAATGCATAACTCATAGCCTTAATTACGAGCAAAGGAACAAATTTTGAATATTTTCAACAACAAAATTTCGAACCTTAGAGGCTAGAGTTCATTTTCCTGCAGTTTAGATTAAGCCTCAATCCAGCACCTTTTACCCCTACTTTTCCATTATAATTATCAGCAACTACAATTGTGCTTTTTTATAATCAAAAAGGCTAGTTAGAGGTTAGAACTGTCTAGTTGACAACTGATAGTAAGTAACCAGACATTTAGCCTCTAACCAGCCTTTCTGATTAGAAAATGCATAATTGTTGTTCGATCTAATGATAATGATGATGAATAATTAATTCACAATTCGCACTTGGAGCCACAAATTGAGAAACATTTGCTTTTGATATTTTGCATAAAAATCTGAGCCTTAATAATTATAAATAATTTAATTGTCTAGATTGTAATTTCACATATTTTATTTTATTAAAAATTACTTTTTAAAATGTTTTGTGTCTAGTCGTCGTTTATTTAACATTTTTTGATCAATATTTTTTTTATAAAAAAATCTCTTAATATAAATAATGAGGATTATCTTAAAAGTTATTCATTAACAGCCAAATTATCATCATGTAACAAAATGCAGCAAAAAAAAAAAATCGTGCAATTTGAATAAAAGACAAGAAAAAAGAAACCCCATTTTTTCAACAAAAAAAATCTCTGGCAACCGTTAATTTGATTAGCTTTTATGAATAAACAATTAAGGCGATGAGAAAAGAATCTTTTGTGTCAAATAAACGTCAGATTAAATAAGAATCACTTTTTTTTATAGTTTAACAAAGATTCTTTACTTAATTACGATTTAGATAAGAGCTTTCCCCCCTTCTATAATGCTACGTTTATAGTCGAGCTATTTCGCGATTTCCTTGAAAATCACTCCACATTTTGAAATACAAATCTGGAGAAGGACATTAACGTGAAATACCGACTATAAACGTGACATAATAATTATTAAGTTTAAGATGTTTCATAAACAGCTTTTAGCTGATTTTCAAACTCTAAAAGGAGCAAAATTAAAAGAAAACTAGAAAGTGTTTTAGAAAATAGAAGAAAGGTAGCTCAATTAATTATGGGTATTTTCATGTTGATATATTTCAAAATAAACTTTTTATAAACGAAAATTTAAAAAAAATATTGTCTAAGCTTAAAAAGTTGGGTTATTTTTAAACTCAGATAAAAAGTTTATTTTGAAAAATATAAACATGAAAATATCCCTTAAGTGATTGAGCTGCTACCCTTCTAGTTTCTAAAACACTTTCTAGTTTCTGTTAATTTTGCTCCGAAGATCGACTGTTGTTATAATTAAATGCAGGCTTTACATAAAAAAAATATAATAACGGGTGCGCGTTCAGTTTCTAAGCGCTCTTGAAGTAGCTCGAGCAGCTTGCTTATGTATGAGGCGCTATCCACGTCAAAGTTAAACAAACTGATAATAAAAATTATATTACTGACATAAATAATGGACGATTTTTATATGAATGGCACCCCATAACCATTGCAAGCTCTACGAGCCGTTTTAGAAGCGTTCAGTAACTTAACGGATTAGGAAACTAACCTAGTTTTATTAAAATTATTTTTCAATATATACACTATTTTTATTTAAATAAGCCAAAGTGAAGAAATAAAACAGTTGCAAAAAAAGAAAAACTTAAATTTTTAAATTTTAGCTTATTGGGAAAAAAAAAAATTGTGTATATTTAAAAATAATTTCAATAAAATTAGATTCATTTCACCTAAAGTAGGGGCCAGGGCCCCACAAGAGCCCTCGATATTTAAACCAAAAAATATCTTCATCAATATTTTGAAATGATAAAACTCAAAAAATGTGAAATAAAATTCATTTTCAAATATTAATTGATCTTCAATTAATAAATTAAGTTTGATTTAGGTTAATTTTTGACTTGCGTTTCTAAATGTCAAGACGGATTATTCGGATTCCTATTGCCATTCATTTTAGAAATCTCACTCCAAGCAATCCCATCTATGCATAAAAGAAACTTACTTTGGCCTAAATTCAAGAAAGAAACCTGGCACTTGAACTTTAATTTGAACCCTCAAAACAGGCTGCCACAACATAGCAAAACATTGAGTATAGATTTAAATAAGATATTTCTTTTATGTTTGAACCCCTGATTTTAAGGGTTTAAATTGAAGTTTAAGTGAGAATTTTTATTCTTGAATTTGAGCTTTATTCTCCTAGTGCTCAGTAATATTATGAGGGGTCATTATCATAAAGGGAACACAGATTTGCATATGTGGTTTTGGAAAAATCACAAAAACCAGACTAGAGCGACATCTATTCACAAACAGTTGAACTATACTAACAATTTTTTTTATTTACTCCCATAGTCCAATTTAAATATCATTTACATATTCAAATCAACCCTTCAATATATACAAAATAAATTAATAAAATTTTAATTAAGATGATTTATGAACACCTGAAGAGCAAAATTAAAAGAAACTAGACAAGCGTTTTAAAGACTAGAAGAGTAGCTCAATCACTTCACGATAATTTTTCTTTTAAAATAAACTTTTTATAGACAAAATTTTTTTTAAAAAAATACTCTGCTTAAAAGTTGGGGGTCACTTTCAAAATTTCATTGCAAGTTTATTTTGAACGATAACAACATAGAAATAACCATAAGTGAATGACTTATCTTTCTAGTTTCTTGAACACTTTCAAGTTTCTCGTCATTTTTTTACCTGAAAGACAGAATAATCAAGATTTCGAGGGAGGGAGAGGAGTGTTTACACTTTAAAAACCACCACCTTAACAGGATATTTCAAATTTGACATTTATAAAAATCAAAAAGTTTTATTTTCAATTGAAATTTGATTCCAATAAGAAAAATATGAGAAACGCACTTTAAGAAATTTAAATAAAATCAATAGGAAATGAACAAACAAAAAATATTGATTGATTTTTGTCAAAACACAAGAAGAAAAATTTCATATATTTTATTTATATTTATGAAAATTGAAGAAAAAAAATTGTTGAAAATGTGACACAAGATAGATTCAATCATGCGAAACGTTGCCACCAGATGTCGCTGTCAATCAGTGAAAATTCACAATAAAAAAATTTCACTAATATCAAAATCAACATTATACTCTCTATATATGGAAAAAAATAAATAACAATCAAAATACAATTTGAAACTTTTTCGTATTTTACAGCTAATTTTTTTTATCAATTTATAGTTAATATTTCATTTGTTAATGTTGAGACTTAATACGTTTTTTTAATTAGTTAAAATGTATAGCTTACAACAATAATCAAATTTATTTTAATTCAACACCAAATATCTATGTCAAGATTTTTTTTGCAAAAAAATAAAATTAAAAAAAAAGACTAAAATATCAGTTTAGTCATTTTCAGACATTTTTTAAAAAAATAATTAAAATAAAATTTATTAAGACACGAAATTGACAATCTTTTTTTCCATAAAGATGTTCAAAAGTATATCTAGTTTATTTCAATCTTAAGATTTTCATAAAATATTGACAGAAATTGATGAAATTTTAGCTGTAAAACTTGGTTGATATTTATTTTTCCCATAGCTGTATACCACATTATATGAAGAGAAGAGATTCATAGAAAATGTTTTTGAAAAATGTGTGTAAAAAAGAGAAAGAGAAGTAGAAAATAAAAGCAAAACACACCACTTTTAGTTTAAAATACAGGGGGTTGAAAAAGGGTCATTCAAATTCATTATGTGTTTCACTCTCTATATGGAATGTCTTTCTACATACAAAAGACATTCCCCGAAAGAAAAAAAAGTATTTCTTACCAAATAAAAGCCTAGTATATAATATAGAAAACACAAAACTTGAAACAGGTCACACACAATATATAAATTAAACTGCTGCCCCTTTTTTATTACAATTTTACATAGAAAATCATTTTCTCTCTAACCATCTCTCTCTTTTCTTGCAATCTCACTTTTTCTTACAAAATTACACATAATATCAATTATGTTTAAATATGATTTTATCAAACTTTTTGTTTTCTTCAGTAGAACAAAAATTAAGAAGAAACTAGAAGGGTAGTTCAATCCTTTAAGGATGTACTTTGATGTTGATATCTTTCAAAATAAACTTTTCTAAACAGAAATTAAAAAAAAATCATCTTTAAAGTTGAGTCATTTTAAAACTCACATAAAACAAGCTTATTTTGAAAGATAACAACAAAAAAATACCGTTTAAATGATTGAGATACCCCTTCTAGTTTTTAAAATACTTTCAAGTTTCTCTTCATTTAGCACATGAAAGATAGAATAACCAGAGTTCTAGAGACATTTATACCTAGTAACACACACCTGATAATTTAAATGCATTTAAATAATAAACGTGTTCTACAGAGCCCCGTGAAGGACAAACAAACAATATGTTGTCGAATTCAATTTATTCAGTTAATAATCTCAAAATATTCAGTTAATACTTAAATATAAAACATATAAATTATTGAAAAAATATTGATTTAGTATTTTTCAATTTAAAATATTAATAATAAAGACAATTTTTATTTGTATCATGGTGTCCTTAACTGGATTCTGTATAATTCACCTAAACACATTTAATTTGAATTCATTTAACTCATGTGTGAGTACAAGGTATATTTACACTTTTAAAACCACATTAACTAAGTCATAATTACTGTAGTAGTAATATTAAGGAAATATTGACAATGTATTTGAAACTGAGTCATTTAATAAGTATTTTCATGTTGTTATCTTTCAAAATAAACTTTTTATAGACCAGAAATTTAAATACATATCTTCTTTTTGAAGTTAGTTCATTTTCAAACTCACATAAAAAGCTTATTTTGAAAGATATTAACATAAAAACACACAGCTTAAATGATTGAGCCACCCCTTCTAGTTTCTAAAACACTTTCTAGTTTCTCTATTTTTTTGTTGCTACTAAGACCACCACCTTAAGTCTGAAGAAATCATATATACATCCCCCATCCATCTCTATTTTATCTCTTTTATTGCACATTGTATAAAATACATCAATGATAACAATTTAAGTTAACAATGGTTAATAAAAGACCTTTTCACACAAGTAAAAAAACAGCCATTAACTGTTTTTTTTTGTTTGTTAAACTTAGTTAACTTTCAAGTGTGAATACTTAAAAGTTAGAAAATGTAAGCCTCAGAAATCGTTTAAAATACATTTTTTTGTTGTTGTTGTCTTTTTCCTTCTTTATTCATCTTCTCTCAAAAGAAATAATCAAGAAGACTCTTTTTGGCAATTTAACATGAAAAGAAAAACCCAATTAAAGAGAAAGCTTTTATGTCAAAACACTATCTGTGTATAATATAAACAACACCAATTAGCTACTTAATTTTACGACATTTTTATGTATATTTCAAGCTAAATAAAAGAAAGAGTAGGATAAGGTACCCCGGGTGGGGTTAGAAGGAGGTTGTTAGAGAGTAGGAGGGGTAAAGAAGAGACATTTTTTTAAATTGGAAGATGGAGGAGGAGGAGGAGGGTTTTTAGTGATGAACTTAGATGGATGAATGGATGGAGGAGATTGTTCAAAATCCAAAATGTTTTATTTTTCTATCTTTCATTTTTTTATCCAATCTCTCTCTCTCTCTCTCTCTCTCTCTCCACACAAAAGTTTATTCTTGACAATTTAAACGATTATCTCTCTTGAATTTTTCTTGTCTTTTTTTTTTGTAACTCTTCTAATTTTTTTCAGATTATTTTGTTATTTTACAAAGTGTTTATAAAATAATTAAACACAATTTATTTTTATTTTAAAATATTTTTACCAATTTTTTTTAAAAAATAATTTGAAATTGAGTTTTAGAAATTGTTCAAAATACAAAATTGTGAAAACAACCTATTGACGTTTAAATGTATTATTATTGTAATTTCAAAACAGCTAAAAAAGAGAAATTGAAAGTTATGTTAGAATTAATTCATTTAATGTTTTCATGTCGATATTTTCCAAAATAAACTTTTTAAAAACAAAAATTTTAAAAAATATATCGTCTGCTTCAATTTTGATTATTTGCAAAACGGACATCAAAAACCTTATTTTTATAAATATCAACATGAAAATGCTCATATATAAGAAACTGAGTTACCCTTCTAGTTTATAAAAAAAAAACACTTTCAAGATTCTCTCTTCATTTTGCTATTCTAAAATTAGACAGAATTATAACCAAAGTTAAGAGGGTGCATTTAAAGACTTTAAAAAAAAACCCAGTGTAATTTTCTAACAAATGGTGCTTTCAGAAGATAAACACCGTTAATAAACTTCCTTTAAAAATTCATTATTATACCAATTAATCACACTAAGTCTTCTGGCAAATTAAAATAACTAAATGATCTCTCTCTACATCAAAAATGAACTATAAAAAGACCAAACTCAACTCAATATAATTCAAATTCTGTTACATATTATTTTAAAAATTGTAATATTTAGATTTTTTTCAGCGCTTTTTTTTGTATTGCTAAAAAAAGGGTCCTTACCTTGAATATTTTTTTTTACCTCTTTTGTCCACACAAAAAAAACCAGTCGTATGTAAAGTACAACAAATGTCTAGCCTATTATTGGAAGAAACAATTGAAAAAAGGGTTTATAAATATAGATATATATATATATATATAGAAAAGAAATCTTCCAAAACATGGGTCACAATGGACCTTATCAGTAAAAGAAGAAAAAAAAAAAAATGATGGGACTCAAAGAAATTAGCATTACAAAAATAAAATGAAAAACTGGAAACAAGGATTGTCCACCATTGTTCCATCACCGATCAAAAGCCAATCATTGACGGCCCTAACCCTCAACCCTCCTCCCTTTAAGTCATCGATATACTCATAAAGGCCTATATATGAAAGAAAAATAATGGTCCTATAAGTAACAAGTAACGTACAGCAAAACCTCCTTTCAGGGGGCAATACTATAGTAACAAAAATATATCCTTAACGACCCCAGTTTTCAAAATAAACAAATCTGAATTGAATTTAAATACAAAACATAATATTGGCCATAAAATTACAAATAGGCCCTTTGCATATGAAACTCCAATGATCCAGGATTAAAATTTCTGAGACATGAGTTTATTTGTTAAATATATCCATTTATTATAATAAAAGACAATTGAATTTATATTTTGTTAGTTAAATTAAAATATTGGTGCTAAATTATTTAACTATTTCTGAAATTAATTAACAATCAAAGGGCCTAAAGAACCTAAGCATTATTATATGCATGAGTAAAATTGTGATTTATGTCATAAAAAATGTAAATTTATTTGTTCAAAAACATTTTGACGCCGCAAGATATTAAAAATTCAAAATGTACGATTTCTCTTCATATTTTAAATTTTAATTTGTACAAAGAAAAAAATGGCAAATATTTCAATAATTTGTTTATTAATATTTTTTTAATTATTTTCTAGATGAAATATAGACTATTCTTAATTAATCTTAAAAAACAGTTTGGGTGAAAATAAAATCAACAATTTTTCATAAGTGTTTAAAAATATTTTATTAGTAAAAAAAAACAATTTCAATAAAAATATAAGTCAAAGGTCATTTTATAAAATATCTAATGTTATTAATATTTTATTATTATTAGGGCTAGGATTTTTATGGAAAATATATAAAAAATGTTTCTCAATCTATGGCCCAAGAGCCAATTTCGAAGTATCAAAAATTCCATTTAAATAAACCAACAAATATTTTTTATTCAATCAAAAATATTGGTTAGAGGTTAGAATTTTCTAGTTGGCACCTGATAATAACCAAGACATCTAGCCTTTAACCAGGTTTTTTTAGATTAAAAAAACCATAATTGTTGGTTGCTTTAATGATGATGATTACTCGACAATTGACTCTTGGGGCCACAAATTGAGAAACACTCTTGCTTTTAATATTTTGCACAAAAATCCGGGCCCTAATTATTATTGTAGATTTATAAAAAAAAAAGACCATTCAAGAGAGAGTCAATAATATAAAATGAAGTTGGACACACAAAAAAAAAGCTGTTCATTTTATAGAAAAGCAATGGACCAGTGGTCAAGAAGTTCATATAGTTAAATATTATGAATGGAAAACCATTCAAATTGGTCATCATCATCATCATCCCCCTCTTTCGTCGTCCCCTTTTCATTCCTATGCTTTTTATTATAAATGGAAATTGAAAAGATTCAAGTTGACCAATTTTTAAGCCCGTGTCCTGAATTTCAATTCGGACACACACACAATCATTATATAATAATAAAAAGCCATTTGAAAACATTTTTAACTTTCTGCCCTTTTCACTTTTTGTAATAAAAAAAAGTGACCTCTATGTCAAAACCACTTATAAGCAAAAGGGTCCTCCTCTCTCCTCCCCTCTCTCTCTCTCTCTCTCTCTCTATCCAAATACAAGGCTTTTGTGTCCAGTCCACTACTACTTTATGTGGACAATTGTTGTGTCCACGCTTATGCATAATGGACACCATATATATAGGTCTATATATGCACCTTATATTATTGACTTGTACATAGGAATAGGAAAAAATAAAGAGGGTGAAAAAAGGTGCTCACTTTTCAAATAATGTTCAACTTCAAAACATGTTTCTCTCTATAATAATAAATAAACCTGTTTCAAAATAATAAAAAACATAACACACACACCTTCAATTACATTATACACAGTAGTAAAACCTGTAATTCCTATGTCCAAAGTATTCACAACATGTTCTTCAATAGAGAAAGAGAAAGAAAAAAAAAATGTTCATTTTAAACTATATGTATATAAAAAAACAACTATGTTTCAAAATATGAAATGGACAAACAACAAAAGGAAACCTGGTCAAAATATTTCTTCAGGTGTTAAATTAAAAAAAGAAGTACAACTTAAAAAGGGGGCGGAGACACAGAAAGAGAGAGAGAGAGAGAGAGAGAGAGAGATTTATTTTCTTCTTCCAAAATATGAGCATCTTTTTAAGGTTCAAATTCAAGAAGAACAAATTTAGAACTTGAACCCTCTAAAGCCAGAGTGTTTCAAAACCAGAAAAATCTCCATTTTATAGTAGATGTTGAAATCATGTAGTGTTAAAAGTGACTTATAACAGATTATAACAGTCACAAAATATTATTATGACTACAGCTAGAATTTTTACGCAATATCAAGGAAATAGATATCAATTTGTGGCCCAAGTGCCAATAGTGAAAATCATCATCATCATTAGAGCATAGATTAACTGCAATTATGCTTTTTTTTTCTAATCAAAACAGGCTGGTTAGAGGCTAGACGTCTAACTATCAGTTGTCAACTAGAAAGTTCAAACCTGTAATCAGCCTGTTTTGATTAGAAAAAACCATAATTGTTGGTTGATCAAAACTTACTTCAGAATTGTCCCTTGGGCCACAGATTGGGAAACATATATGCTTGATATTTTGCATAAAAATCCGAGCCCTACTTAACCATTATTGCCATATGGTCTGACTGCCATTGATTGATGCATAGAAGCAATCACATCGTAAGGTATGACTGTCACAAATTTATGACTATTTCTGTAATGAGGCGCCCCTGGATCAGAGTTCAATATTTAAGAAATATTTTGAAAAATGTACAATTTGGCGTCATTGGCGCCAAACCCAACCCACTTTCCTATTTCTCTCTCTCTTTTTAAGAAAAGAAGGGTGGGTTTTGTTGATGGTCACGGTCCATGAAGCGCCCACACATGTATTTACCCCCCTGAGAAGAGTCTATACTGATCCTTTTTGCCATTACACGCCATGTAAACTTCTTACAATCTTAACCTATGACCTCTCTAACCTCTCCCTCAGCCATAAAAAACATAAGTCTATACTACAATCAAAAGTAGTATAAGATCTATTTACAACTAGAAGTTCATTAAATTAAGGTGGTTTTAACACGCCATGGTTATTCTGTCTTTCCGGAAACTCGACATGAAAGTGATTTAAAAACTAGAAGGGTAGCTCAATCACTTAAGATGCAGAGTATACTTTCATCTTAATATCTTTCAAAATAACCTTTTTATATCAATTTTAATTAAAAATGACCCAACTTTAAGCAGACAATATTTCTTTTTTCATTGTTGTCTTTCAAAATAAACATTTTGAAAGACATCAAACATGAAAAAATACCATCTTAAGTGATTGAGTTACCATTCTAGTTTTTAAAAGACTTTCTAGTTTCTCGTCATTTTACTCCTAAAAGGCAGGATAATCAAGAGTTCATCTTAAAACAGATCACCAACAAGATGCAAATTCTATTTTTGCAATTATAGAATCATTTTTTTAAAAAAAAAAATGCAATGTCCACAGAAATAAAAAACGGAAATTTTTCAAAAATTTCTTATGACTTCCGGTTATTTTGCCTGATGCTTTTCAATTTGAAAAGATGAAAAAAAATATAACTTAACTAAATTGTAGACAAGATAATTTTTTATCATCTATTTTTATGTCTGTGAAATTCTGCTGACAAATGCATTTTAAATTGAATTTCCGGTGTCATTTGTTTCCCATTAAAACCATGATTTTGCAATTAAATAATTATTATCCTTTTATAACCAAAAATATAACATAATTTATAATATTTAATAATTTGTATTTTTAAACCATCAAAAGATGTTTCTATTATTTAATTATATATTAAGTGCAAGTAAGTGCCCGCGCCATTTGGGACCCATTTCAGTGGACATTTGTGAGACCAATAGTGACCATTCAAATGTGCCCTTTTAGTTCTAAACCTCGATCACTACTGGACAAATAAAGACCAATCACATCCGTATTTTACATGTTCTACATTTATAACATTAATTTCTTTAACTATAATTATAATTAATGACAGTTGGTCATTTTTAGATAAATTATAAATAAAATTAGTCAAATTTAAACCATTTTGTAAAATGAAATATCTCAGAAACCACATTTCATTTAATGACGACAACCACATCTCACACATTTTCGAATTCTGTGATTATTCTGTTTTTCTTAAGAACAAAATTAAGAGAAACTTGAAAGTGTTTTAGAAACTAGAAGGGTAGCTCAACTGTATTTTCATGTTTCAAAATAAACTTTTTTTTTTATAAACAAATATTAAAAAAATATCGTCTGTTTAAAGTTGGGTCATTTTTAAATTGGCGGTTTATTTGGAAAGATATCAAACATGAAATTACTCCTTTAAGTGATTGAACTACCCTTCTAGTTTTCTAAAACATTCAATTTTCTCTTCATTTTGCATCTGAAATAGAAAAGAATTAATCAAGAATAATTCCAAGGGGCGTTTTTTTACACTTTTTATTAGAAAAAAAAAAAACATACACCGTAAGAATTATCTCTTAATTCTAAGTTAAAACTTTATACTTAAGATTAAATTTGTAAGTCAAAATTAGTTATAAAATTAAAATTCAATTATTTCAAAGGTGTGGTTTTATATAAGCTGAAAGGGTGTGCAAAATATAAGAGAAATTTTTAAGCTAATTGTTTGATAGTAAAATAAATTCTAGATTTTAAAAAAATCTGCTTACGATAATTTTATAATCATTATATGTCTATATGATATATTGTGGTAAGAAAGAAAAATACAAAAATATCATAAAAAAAATGGTTTTCTTTCTCATTTTCACTACTTTTGGCGCCATCTGTTAGCTAAAACTAGAAACTACTCCTGTGACACACACACAAAAAAACTTGGATCAATTCAGAACCCCCTCCATTTCAACCCAAATTTAACCCCTCTATTTTTTTTTTCAATCTCCCCCCCCCATTTTTTTCTTTCTAGTTTTTAACCCAACCTCTTTCTATTTGACTGTAACCAATTTTTAACACCACCACCAAAATTGTGTTTATATCAAAATCTCCATTTTTGTATATCCACCCCCAACTTACAGTATATATGGGGGTAAAATCACTGTCTTCCATCTTAGATCTCTTAAAAAAAATCTTACAACTTTCTTTCTCAAGAAGATTTATTCCACTTTACATAACCCCTTACCTTTCCTTTTTGTGTGTGAATGCAAAAAAAAACCCTTTATTTTAAAACCCCTCCTTTTTATATAACTAAGTAATAAAAAAAGGAAGAAGGAGAATAAGACAAAAAAAATTCAACCCTACCCTTTTTTCTCTATCAGGATAAATATATACACAGGGAAAGATACCCCTTTTCTGTTTAGGGAGGGGTATAAACGGGGAAGAGGGCCCCCTTACCCTTCCTTTTTTTAGTTTTTCAGGCAATCAGACAGCGCAGATGTATCATCAATTGTATAAATTAAGATGATTTAAATTGAAAAAATAAGATTAAAAATAGGGATGGGACATTCGAATCCTCGAATCCAGCGAATCTTGAAAAATATTCGAGATTCGAAAACTCGAATCTTCGCGCTTTTTTCGACTTTCAAATCTTTCGAATCCTAATAAAAAACTGTTAAAAACTTTGGTTAAAATTAGTTTTAACTCTATTGACGTCCAATAGAAGCGTTCACGAACAACAAAACCGGCGATTGTTGTAATTTCGGTGGTCGGACCCGGATTACCAATGGATCACCTTGTGGCCTGACCCTGAGTGAAGCCACACTTGTTTTTTTATTATTAATAATTTAATATTTAATATTATTTCATTTATTTTGGTATATTTTTAATGAATAATATAGGATTCTTATAAGAATTATTCGAGAGATTCGAGAACCGATTCGGATTCGAGAAAATTTAGGTTTCATCCCCCACCTCTAATTAAAAACCTTCATTTTTGAAAAGAGTAACGTTTGTGACAGAGACTTGTTTTTATCGACAGCTGATTTTTGAACTCTTGATTGAATTCTTGTCTTTCAGAAGAGCAAAATAAAAAAAAAACTAGAAAAGGGGTTTTTAGAAACTAGAAGGGTTACTCAAATCAGAGTATAGCTTTAAAAATAAACTTTATATGGACAACATTTTTGCTTAAATTAAAGTTGGAATCATTTTCAAACTCGCATAAAAAACGCTTACTTTGAAAGATTTCAAACATGAAAATACTCTTAAGTGATTAAACTACCCTTCTAGTTTTTTAAACACTCAAGTTTCTCTCTTTATTTTTGCTTCTGAAAGACAGAATTAATCATAATTCGAGAAGCGTTTTTACACTTTTAAATAAATAATTTATACATAATAAATATAACATCATAATATGGAAATCATTTCGCTTTAAAGCAAATTTCTTAACCCTTTTTCACTTTTATTTTTTAAAAAAAGTAAACTTTTAATATATTTTGTCTGCAAAATTAAAAAGCAGAAGAAGAAGAAAATGTAAGAATCTCAGTAGAAAATGTTTTCCATGTCCAAAAAGACAACCAACCACACCCCAGTGTGTATTTAAGACATTGGAGGTCTCTTTTTTTCACCCTCGAATTGCACCTTTCACCTTTGTGTGTCTTTCAAACCCTACTTTTTCGATCCATACTAACTATAAACATATAAGAGAAAAGAAATGGAGACTCAAAACCCCCCGTCAATTTACAAAACAAACCCCTCCTCCTTCCTAACTCCCTGTTTTTCTTGTGTCTTTTGCAATGTAAATTTATATACATACAGATAGAATTTTATAAATGTTATTTCTCGCAAACATTAAGTCGAAAAAGAAGGCGGTTTTTGAAAATTTACGATATTTCTATTGCTTCTTCTTCTTCTCTCTCTCATTTTGAAACGCCTAATATAACTTTAGCTCCTAATCTAAAGTATAACAAATACTGTAGAAAGTTCTGCATCAATTGGCTAACTCAACAATGTCCAACTTTTTAATGATACAGAGCCACACACACACTTTCTAGTCTCTTAATTTCATAGATGTGTTTCTACCTTGTTTACACTACAAAAATTAACTGCAGTTACATAACCAACATTATAGTTAACTGCAATGGTGTTTTTTTGCGTGCTTCCATTTTTAAAGACACTTTTACCTGTGGTTAAATTGTGATTTTGTGTCATTTCCTGTTTGGTTTCTTGAAGAATTTTCATTCCTTATTCAGTAAAAAAAAATGAAGTGCTCTCACTATCCGCCATGTTGTTTGTAGGCTAAATTTATTTGAACCACAAGAAGTGACATACTTAACCATTCAATAATGTATTCTAATGTGTCAACTGCAGTTTAATTAACTTCATTGTTCAGAAATTTAACCATGGTTAATGTAACTACATTTGTTTCCACTAGAAAATTAACTGTGGTTAACTTTTTAACTGCAGTTAACACACAGACTACTTTTCAACAACATTTCGACTACAAAATGAAGTCGGATTGTCGTCAAAACTGACCACTTTTGAGTCTTTTCATAGAAAATAAATTGTAACCAACTTCGACTTCATTTTGCAGTCAAAAAAGAGTAGTCTGTATGTTACAGGGCCTTACTGGCTCGCGAGCCACCACTTGAACAATCCTAAACATGGTAGCTAACTATATGTAACTTGAAAAACGTAGTGTTAAATTCTAATTAGTAATCATTTATTTGGCCTTTTTCTATCTGGAATGGTTATTGAAGAGATGATGGTGGTGGGAGGGTATACTCATTAAAAAGCCATTTCAATACACTGAGACTGAAGCCACCATTAGCCTCCTCCTCCTCCTCCTCCCACAACAAACTTAAAACATACAGTAGGTGCATATATATTGCATTTCTTTATATAGCTATGTCACACCACCAAAGTAGGAAAAATGCTTGCACATTTACTAGCAAATATGCAAAATAAGCCTTAACTATATTTTGTAACAAAAAATCGGCAAAAATATACTAGGATTTTAGCCTAGTTAATGTGCAAGAATACCTTTAACTAAAGCTAAAACTAAATAAAGTTACATTATTTAGATTTGTTTTGTTTTTTGTTAAAAGCATTTTCTACATTGCCTAAAT
This sequence comes from Brachycybe producta, assembly GCA_036925085.1. Lineage (NCBI taxonomy): Eukaryota > Metazoa > Arthropoda > Diplopoda > Playtdesmida > Andrognathidae > Brachycybe > Brachycybe producta. The sequence continues at coordinate 125,348 of JAUPFP010000006.1, forward strand.
GGTCATTAATATTAATGGCTCGAATTTTTATGCAAAAATAGCAAAGCAAAATGTTTCTTTATATGTGGCCCAAGTGTCCCAATTGTGAAGTAATCATCATCATTATTAGAGCAACTGCAATTTATGCTTCTTTTCTAATCCAAAAAAAAGGTTTGTTAGAGAGGCTAGATGTCTGATTTAATATCAGTTGCCAACTAGTTCTTTCTAGCCTTTAACCACTGTTTTTGATTGAAAAAACTCATAAATTGTTGGTTGATCTAAATGCAGGATTGTTTACTTCAAAACTGGCTACTGTGCCACAGATTGAGAAGCATTTACTTGATATTGCATAAAAATCCGACCCCAAGTGCTTATTTATTTTGAAGTTTAAAATTCGCTATTTTCACACTGACCAGTAAAAATATGCAAAAAATGACTTATTTTCTGTACTTTATGTATAGAAGATGGAGATTATTATTATTATCAGACATTAGCATAAAAGCCTTTTAAGATAATTTTGCTCCACAATAGGAAACAGTCGGAAGTTTCTTTCTTTTTCAAAAGAAACTTTAAGCTAAGCAATTAAATCTATAGTGACTATTAGTTATTATTAGTCTTTTGCTTGTTAATTGTAACAGAGTGAGTGACTATGGTCACACAATCACAACATCAGCAGTTCTTTTATGCCTCCATTACGTTAAAGCTGTAACTGCATGCAGAAACAGAAAAAAAAACCTCAGAAAATGATCAAATGTATATCCCATAATGCAATGCAATGCATAAGCGTACAACACTACATTGCAACAACCAATCAGAGGCTGCCGTTGAAATAATTATCAATTAATAGTTAACCGGTTACAAACCTTCCAAGAACATTCATTGGAAAGGTTGTTCTGCTGCTTCTGCATTCTGTATGCAATTACAGAATTTTATGTGTTAACGTAAATCAAGCATTACAAGGTTTGGTTTACACTATCAAGTAATGCAGCAGCGATACAACGCAAGGTGTATTGCACCAGAGCTGCTGCTGCTGCATTATTTCAGTATAAACCTGCCTTAGGGAAGAATCACACACGCTGAAAAAAATCACACTCAATAAATATTATTGAGTGAAAAAGAACACAATTTTATTTATATTTTTCTGGTGGTTTTTTTCAGCATGTGTAATCCTTTCCTTAATGCTTCATTTATTTTAATGCAAAAAAAAAAATCTGCTACTGCATATACAGATCCAAAAATATAAATACAACAAGCAGCTTGCAATTGATATTAATGCAGAAACAGCAGAATAACCTTTCAACAAATGTTCTTTCAAGGTTTGTAACCGGTTCAATGACAGCCTCTGATTGGTTGTTGCAAAATGCAGTTCTTTACTTACAATGGTCAGAGAGCTTGACCTCTCGGCCTACAATCATAGAAGTTCACTTCCAAAATTTTGTTTCACTTTTGGATCTAATAAAGGGGGGGGGGCTCTTTTCTCACATATATTGTGGAATATAAGAGATGTGACCTGTCCCTCTTTTTTTTTCTTCAGGGGGGGTTGGATTTTCTCGGTGGTTGTGATCTACAATCTAATAATGGATATGACCAACAACAACAAAAAAATCCTCACCAGGCTTGCCACACACACAAAAACACCCATAGACATATACAGTGTATATACATACCCCCTTCTTTTTTCACTTCCATCTGTCCACACTGCGCCATCAAATATATACATATATTTTTTTCTAGTCTAGATGGAAAAAAAGCTCTTTTTTCTTCATAGTACGCATGCGCAACATATACAAACAAAAGAGGCCAAAGATCCATATTGATCCACTTTCTCTTTCTATATATTTTTCCGACTTTTATAAAAGTACAGACCATCTTATATATTTGTACGCAAGACTTGACATATTTTTTCATCAATTTTTCTGTTTTCTACATAGAAAAGCAGCAGAAAAATGGGGAGGAGGAGGAGGAGGAGAAATGTCCCTACCTCCTTAAATAAAAATCCCTAAAGATGGACAGACAGACAGACCATCACCCACCACCCTATTGCCATGGCAATCAATCCTCTCTTCTTTCCTTCCATATACTTATTATATAGGATTTATATTACAGAAATATCTACCAATCATAGGCCCACATAATATACATATATTAATGTTCTTTACAAATGGTCAATCAAGTCTTTTGAAAAAAAGAAATGAACAACAACAACAAATTCTTATTCTTCTTTTAAAATTTCTCATTGTCAGAAAATTTTAACCCCTTTTATTACAATGTTTGTCATTTATTATTGCAATGTCATAGCCTAATTTTTAAGTTGTATTCAACATTAATTGTCTTATGAGCCGATATTTTTGAAAATATTTTTAAGAAACTAGAAGAGTAACTGAATTATATTAGAATTTGTTTTAATCATGTTTGCTATCTTTAACAAACAACTTTTTATGGTTAGACATGACTTTTTTTTTGGTTATTCTACTTTTCAGGAACAAGAGTCTCTCTGTTCCTGAAAAGTAGAATAACTAAAAGTTAATTTCTATTATTGAAAACAAATTTAAGAAACTAGAAGAGTAACTGAATTATATAAAAACATTTACAATAAACAACTTTACCAAACTTTAAACAATAAACTTGCTTAAATGCTGCATGTGGACTTTTATGATGTCCCTCTGCCATAGGCCTATTTGGCTGCTAGCAGAGTACTTTTTTGTAATTGTAATTGTTAGTTTGAAAATTATATAAAATAAAATCGAGAATTGTAAAATACTAAAATGGATCATTTAAAAGATAACAACAACAACCTGAAAACTAATTTAAATAATGCATTTACCATTCTAGTTTCTAAAATGTTTTGTTTCTTAAAGATAGAATAACGAAAACTTTTTTTTATCTTCGAATCCGTGCAAGTTGATGATTTTGGGAATATTCAATGACACACACACAGAAAATAACTTCACTAAGTTTAACACTTTGTAAGGCAATTATCAGAAGCGCCATCTATCTTTAAGAGTGCAAAGGAACAGAAGTCTAAATTTCTATTTTCTATAGTGGTTTTTCAGCATGTGTGATTCTTCCCTTAAGTTGAGCTTTGTTCAACTTATTTTTAATGAATTTTCCGTTAACTTTTTTCGGAAAATGTTCTCATTTAAATATTCTGTTGTGATTTTCTGAACGGAATTCCGCGTGTGTTCCAGGCTTTTTTTTCCGTTTTATACGTGAATATACTCAACAATACAGCAAAAGAAAATGCATTTTTCTATTTTCCTTTTCTTCAACAGAATACAAAGAATGTGTGTTCCAGGCTTAACCTTAAACTTAATTTATATTCAAGAATAAAAAAGTGAGGGGCCAGTTAAACTATTCAAGGGGCCACACACATGTGGACTAAATGACTAGTCTAAATGATACTGACTTGCATAATTACATATTATCATTGAGAAAATAACAGGCCAAAAGTGTACATGTGACAGACATTTCACAAACACAAAGACACATAAAATGTCTCTCTTTTTATGCACACATCACTTCAAAAAGGCCTAGTCCAAATATGCAAATATTGTCAACACAAGAAAATCCCCTTTTCTTATAGAAACCACCACCTTTTAGAAAGAAAACACACTTGTAAAAGACAACAACAGAAGAGGAAAAACAAAGAGAGAAGGGTTTTTGGGCAAATGCCTACAAAGGGCATTAAAGGTTAAATCAACTGGCCATTAAAAATTAAACAGTGCGTTACAAGTTACAAAATCCTCCTATACCCACTAGTAAGTAGGCTATACTACTATACAAACACTAGAGAACTTTTTTTTATGCTCATTCCTATATAATATATGCATATAGTAATTAGTAGACTCTCTCATTGTGTTTAATTACAAATCTTTCTCTCACTCTTTCATCTTGGGCATATTATTATATATTATATGACCTACTATACTACTTTGCATTTTTGTATTATTATAGCCTCTTATTATAATGAACTATATACTGTAATAGTGGACGATTGGTGGCGGTGAAGAGGAGGAGGAGGAGGAACTCCATGATTTTTAAATTTTGATTATTCTTTCAGAAGTGTTTTAGAAACTAGAAGGGTAGCTGCTCAATCACTATTTTCAAAATAAACTTTTTATGTCCGTTTGCAAATGGCCTAACTTTAAGCAGACGATAACAGTTTATTTTAAAAGGATATCTACAGAGCTCTGTAAAGGACACGAGTTTTTTTTTCTTTTATCTGAAATTTCAATCATAATGGTTCATACTTTAGTTATATATTTTGTTTGAAATTTCAGATATTTTTTATTTAAAATTTCAGATATTTTTTATTTAAAATTTCAGATATTTTTTGTTTGAAATTTCAGATATTTTTTGTTTGAAATTTCAGATATTTTTTGTTTTAAATTTCATATATTTTTTGTTTGAAATTTCAGATATTTTTTGTTTAAAATTTCAGATATTTTTTGTTTAAAATTTCAGATATTTTTTGTTTAAAATTTCAGATATTTTTTGTTTGAAATTTCAGATATTTTTTGTTTGAAATTTCAGATATTTTTTGTTTGAAATTTCAGACATTTTTTGTTTGAAATTTCAGATAAAATAAAAAAACTCTCAGATATTTTGTTTGAAATTTCAGATAAAATAATCTATTAAAGTGGCTGCATGAGTTACCCTTCTAGTTTCTAAAACACTCAAGTTTCTCTTCATTTTGCATCTACATTCTATAAGACAGAATAATCAAGAGATCGAGAGGTGTTTACAATTTAAAATCACCTTAATAATAATAATAATAGATAAATATGGTTCGGATTTTTATGCAAAATATAAAGCAAGTGTTTCTCAATCTGTGGCCCAAGAGCCAATTGTGAAGTAACAATCCCCCGTTTAGATCAACCAACAATTATGATTTTTTTTTTCTTCAAAAGAAATCAAAAACACTGGTTAAAGGCTAGAACTTTCTAGTTGACAACTGATAGTATAACCAGACATCTAGCCTCTAACCAACCTTTTTGATTAGAAAAAAAGCATAATTGCAGTTTCTCTAATGATGATGATGATCATGATTATGATTACTTCACAATTGGCACTTGAGCAACAGATTGAGAAACATTTGCTTTTGATATTTTGCATAAAAACCCGAGCCCTAATAATTACAATAATAATAAAAATAACAATAATGCCTTTGAAAAATAAAACAAACTACAATTTCGTTCAATGATTTGATCTCTCTTTTCCATTATAAATAACTAACTCTATGGTCAAATATTAAGACCCGAGTTGGGTTAATTAACACGAACATCATCATCATCAACAACCAACCCCCCCCCCCTTTCTCACCACCTTAAACCCCCTCTTTCTATATATCTTTATAGCTTCCTATACTGATATATACAGTATATAAGACAATAATAACTAAATATATAATATATTTATTCTCATTTTCTCTTTTTAAAAGTTATGTCATTTTATAAGAGCTTAGGGGGCATATAAATTCTAACATACAACACACAGTATATATAAACTAACCTCAAATTCAACCATTTTTATTAATGTTTAATTCAGAGAGAGAGAGAGAGAGAGAGAGAGAAGCAGACAAAACCAAAAAAGACTTTTTTCTTCCTTTAGATTCTATTATAATCACAAATTGAAATTTATGACAAATTTTTCTTACAACTTGAGAGAGAGAGAGAGCTCATTTTATATTCACATAAGAAACAAACGCGTTTAGAAATTTAAACAAAATCAAGATTTAAACTTCATTTTCAAGCAGAGCAGAGTTTTATTTTAAAGAAATTTTTTGTTCACTTTTAATGAATTTACTTAGTAAAAAAAAAATGTAAAATCATTTTGGAAAAAAGTAATGAATTTTCATAGCAATCTATTGCTAACATGAAATTGCAATTTTTGGAGTGTATTTTAAAATAAAATACATAAATGCTTGCATATTAATTAATTTTTTTTTTGTTGAAAATTTTCTCTAATAAACTGGGTGCCCACATTCTAATTACACACACGTGGTGATTGTCCTAAACCACAGTCTATAGTGATATTCAGAAAGCACCATACAATATACATGGGCAGGGCTGACCCCTCTAGGAAAATTAGGGAGATTTTTGCTAGGAAAGATTCATATTATTGGTCTTTTTTTCTCTCCTTTCTCTTCCTGAGGAAAAGTGGTGAATAGGGATAATTTTGTTTTGTGGGATTCACAATTGTATATTAATTCTGTATTTTATATATGTGCTTGACAATGCTTAATGCTGTATGTGGACTTTTATGTCCCTCTGCCATAGGCCTATTTGGCTGCTAGCAGAATACTTTTTTGTAATTTGTAATTTTAATTTTTTGGCTACCACCATTTCACCCTTTCTCTCTCTCCCTGCCTATCTCTCTGTCTCTCCCTGGCTATCTCTCTCTGTCTCTCCCTGGCTATCTCTCTCTGTCTCTCCCTGGCTATCTCTCTCTGTCTCTCCCTGGCTATCTCTCTCTGTCTCTCCCTGGCTATCTCTCTCTGTCTCTCCCTGGCTATCTCTCTCTGTCTCTCCCTGGCTATCTCTCTCTGTCTCTCCCTGGCTATCTCTCTCTGTCTCTCCCTGGCTATCTCTCTCTGTCTCTCCCTGGCTATCTCTCTCTCTCTCCCTGGCTATCTCTCTCTCTCCCTGGCTATCTCTCTCTCTCCCTGGCTATCTCTCTCTCTCCCCCTATCTCTCTCTCTCCCTATCTCTCTCACTATTTGTCTATAGTTCTCATTTTTAGCTATTTTATATTGATAATATAAAAAGAAACAACAACAAAAAACACAAATAAGTTCAAAAATCGTTGATGCAAAACTAATGAAAACGAAAAACCATTTTGTGTTCCTGCTTTCTCTCTTTCAATCTATCTATATCTCATTTTTTTTTCTATCTCTCCATTAATAGGTTCTATAGATATACATATTATGTAAGTGATCAGAACAGTAAAAAAATATCCATTTGGCTTAAATTGAACTGTAATTGGTCATAGTAATTAAGTCTACAAGTTCAAAAGGCAATCAAGGGCCTCCTTTTTTGTGTGTTTCCCCATTCTTCCATCCATTATATAACCATTTATTATAAAAAGGTTCTTGTTTTGCAATAATAACAATAATAATAATAAATAAAACTGCATTTGTAAATTGGCTGAAAAAAAAGGAAGGAGAGAAATAATGGAAAAAATATACAAGTCCAGATGAAGCCAAGTTAACGTGCACACAGCGCCACCTTGTGGTAAACACACGCACTATAGATATTTTTTATGAAATAAAAATCCGGATTAACTACTTTACTCTCTCTCTCTCTCTCTCTCTCTCTCTCTCTCTCTCTCTCTCTCTCTCTCTCTCTCTCTCTCTCTCTCTCTCTCTCTCTCTCTCTCTCTCTCTTTCTCTCTACATCAACCATGCAGAAAATTTGAAACAAAATATATTATAAAGAGACTATAAAAAAAGCCCTCCTAGTCTCTTTCACCCCTTTTTTTCTATATTTGCACAGTTAATTACGCTTAAGTACTCGGCAAATAATTAATGAAGGAAATAACATTTTATTTCTCAAACCAAATATTTTGTCAGGTTTTCTTCATTAAAAAAAATACCGGAATTACTTTGCAATTCTTTATATTTAAATCGAATAAAAATGTTTAAATCATTTAGAATTTATATTAAAAAAATACAATTTATTAATTTATTAATAAATTATACAAAATTAACGGTTAAATTACGTAGAGTTCAAAATGATTGAAGTAATTTTAGTTGATTTAATTATAATTACAAAATAGCTTCAATTAGTTGTGAATTTTTTTTAAAATAAAATTTAAGAAATGAACCATTTATATTATTTTAAAAATATATATATATTTCTCAAACCAAATTATTTCGTGAAGTTTTCTTAAACAAAACCAGGAATTATTTGCATTTCTATAATTGAAACAGAATAAAAAATGTTCAATCAATTAAAATTTTGTAAAAAAAAATTACTTTTAATAAATTTTAGAAAATTAATGGTGAAATTTGAGAGAGTTCAGAATGTTTGAAATAATTTTATTTGATTTAATTATAATTACAAACTGGTTTCAATCAATTGCAAATTTTTACAGAAAATTCAGAAATAACCCATTTTTAGATTAATTACCATTAAACAAATAATTAAATTTCTCATAAATAGCTCAAAGAGCGCTACAATTTTTCTTAAAAAGACACAAAGGGCCTTCACAATTGTGAATATTTCATAATTACAATTAACTTAATTTTATATTATTTTTCTTCTTCAAAAATTATATAAGAAGATAATGATTTTGGTTCATATAAAAGGCGGGAGATATCAAATAGGAAAAAAAAAACTAATGCTTAAAGTGACCGATAGATGGCAGAAGCATCAGTATCGTCAAACTAAAAATTCCAGCAAAGACGGTTTTTTTAAAATGAAGGAGCTCAGAAGACAAGAGGAATAAGTAACATTTTTTTTATTATTATTAAAAATTGGAAACAATTATCACACATTTTGCCAATGAAAATGATAAAAAATTAGGTGGACAAGTAAAATAAATATAATAAAGCTGTTTTACAGCCATCAAAATGTAGAAATATAACATTAATGTCAATGGAGGTCTCTTACTTAAAATTTAAAAACTTGAATTTAGTCAAAGAATATAACTTACGTCACTTATTCCTTTTGGCTTCTAAGCACCTTCCCCCTTTATATATAATGTGTATGTTTGTAAGGCAAAGCTATTTTCTTGTCTTTTTTTTAGTTGAAGCAAATCATCTTTTCATTCATTTAAAAAAAAGAAGCAAATTACACTCCATCAACGCGCAATTTTTTTCTCCATAAATTAATCAACCACAAATCAAAATCATATTGCAATATATTACCATCATGAGTAATAATAGAACAAGTTGCACTTTACTAATAGTAGATTTTATAATTTATTATTTTAAAAAGTGCAATGTTTCAAAAGACAATAAGAGAAAAACAAAAATACTGAAACAAAATGTTGCAATATTTAATTTTATTAAACTGCATTTAAATAATATTAATAATAAGATTAAATATTAATATTACTAATAAATATTATTATAATAATAAATAATAATTAATGAAATTAATAATATGATTACAATATGGTTTTTAATACTTTATTGAATTATATTTAAATTTGAATGTGAAATTCAAAATAAAATGATTTTTTATTGTTTTAAAAATAATTAATAATAAAACATAATTAATAACTTCTATTTAAGAGAAATATTTTAAAACATATTTTTAGATAATATTTCTTAAAATGACAACAAATATAAGTTATTTATTGTTATTATAATATTTAATTAATTTCCATTTATTACTTAATATTTTGTCAATAGAATTTTTTAAATTTATAAATAAAATACATTATTTAAATTTGATTTATAATAAAAAAAAACCGTTACGAACCAGAAAATCTATTAAGATTTTCACAAAAAATATTTCTATTATTATAATAATAAAAAAACTACAAAAATTATCTAAATAAAACAAAGAGGTCAAAAAAACAAATGACCTAATAATAGTTTGAAGAGCAGTTTTTTCAAGAAAAACAATTTACTGACCAATAAATAAAAATAACCATAAAAAAGGCATTTCGTGTTTTCAGTTTTCACATCTTTTACCTGAAATTTTCATTTAAAATTTTGTAAAACACATAAATAAAAACAAAAGAATGTAAGAAGAAAAATAAACAGAAAAAAGATAACTTCTTAATAAAACTAAAAACCACTTTAAGAATGAAAGTAGATCAATTATTTTGTGTGTGTAGCGTTAGATGGCGCCACTAGCCCTCCTCCCATAGAAATGTACTGACATTCACTTTTTTTTTCACGTGGCAAACTCCTAATTGCGTCATCTACACGTGCTCTCTCTTCAGTTATAATTATGTTATGGGTATAAGTTTGTCACGTGCTGATAATTAAGGTTGTTTTGGACGCTTTTAGAGCTAAAAGGAGGCTGCATTCGATTTCAACTAATTGGCAACGAGTGTAGTTGGCCACCTATGGAAATTGCAGGCGCCATCTACCTTGCAATTTACACAAGTATTTTTCTATTCAGCCCTCTTAAGATTGGACATTTTCAAATGGAATGGCGGACTTTACAGACCAAAAAAAAAAAATCACCACTATGACATAAAAAACGGAAGTTTCATTATTTCCAACCCCCAACACGAATAATGTGTTTTAACCGAGATAAAATTGTATCATTTTTAATAAACACAAAATGACAACAAAAAAATGGAGGGGAAGAGAAAGAGAGAGAAATGTGTTTGCACAAAATGTGATAATGGATGCACGGCTTTTTTTTTTCTACTTTTTTTTATTGCTAACAAGACTAGAAGATGACTTTTTTTTTCTCTATGAACCATTTTTTTTAATAATGTATTAAAACCTTTACAAAACGTTTAAGGGTCGTATTCTTAAAGATTTCTAAGTCAAAGGTAGTGCTAAACTCAAACTTTTGATAGGTAATTAATTTTATATAAAAGTTGATGAGTTTAGCACTTGCTGAGTTTAGCACTAAAATAATACGACCGTAAATGGTCAGCTTAGAGTTTTTTTTTTTCAACTCTTGGTTATTCTGCGTATCAGAAGAGCAATACACAATGGTGAAATAGAAAGTGTGTTAGAAACTAGAAGGGTGGCATGAATCAGTATTTTCTTGTAGACATTTTTCAAAATAAACTTTTTACAGACCAAGAATGAACAAATAACATCCGCTTAAAGTGTGGCTTATACTAAAAGTGTGCTTTAAACTGGCATAAGAAATCTTTTATTTTAAAAGATAAACAACATAAAGTGGGTTTTAAAATGTAAACATGGCTTCTTTAACTTTTCTGATTATTCTTGTCTTTCAGGTACAAAATTAAAAAAAAAACTTAATGTGTTTTAAAAACTAGACGGGTAGCTCAATCACTTACGGATATTTTCATGTTGAACATCTTTCAAAATAAACTTTTTATAGACAACAATACACAAATAACGCCTGCTCAAACTCGCATAAAAAGCTTATTTTGAACGATATAAACATCAAAATAACCGAATGAACAGCTGATTTTTGAACTCTTGATTATTTCGTTTCTTTTCAGAAAAGCAGAAAGAAGATAAACTTGAATGTGTTTTTAGAAACTAGAAGGGTAACTCTATATTACACTTAAGGACATTTTCAATATTGATATTTTTTTTTTCAAAATAAACTTTTAATATAAACAAAAATTTAAATTATCTGCTAAAACTATTCGTCTGCTTCAAGTTGGATCATTTTCATTAAAACTCATAAAAAGTTTATTTTAAAAATGTATCAAACAATCTTAAAATATACCCTTAAGTGATTATGATTAAGCTACTCCCCCCCCCCTTTAATTTCTAAAAACACTTTTCAAATTTCTCTTCATTTTTGCATTCTTTCATCAAGTTTTTTAAAAAAAGCCAAGTTATCATATTTATAAATTTTGACAATATTATCATTATTATACAACAAGACAACTTCCATGGAACTAAAGCAACTTTTAATGTAAAAAATAAAATCCAAGATGGCCTCCAAAAAAAAACAAACATGAAATCCCATATTGCGTTTCAGTGTCTATTACCATTGAGAGTTCAAACTGTTGTATATGTCTTCAAAGATCAAACCCCAAATTATCTACCTAATAATATAACCTCATCTAAACCCCTCCCCCTCTGAAATTTTCCTCTTGAAAAATTTGAAAAAGTTCTTCTCATGTTTTAAGTTGTTTCCAAAACTTCTCATATATTATATATATAAGGAGCCTATAAGCTTGACTATATGTAAGATTTATAATGAACAAAAGTAAGACCCCCCCTTTTTAGAAAAATTCAAAACGCACACACTGAAATCCCCTAAGGATGCATGGTAACTACTACAACCTAGTATAAACATCGCCCCCTCCCTCCACTCTTTTCCCTATCTTACTATAACCTCCATTCCCCCCCCCCTTAAATTCCATCCTTCTTTACATTTATTTTCCTTTAAAACCATCTTCTCCACCTTTTTACTCATCAAAATTTACCTATTCCAATAGATTACAAAGAAGAAAAGCCCTTTTCCTATTTAAAATGCACAAGAGACACAGAAAGAAAGAGAGGACTTTTTGCTTCAATTTTTTTTTAGTGACAAACTTTTTAAAAGAAGACAACAAAAAAAATTACATTTCTCTTCTTCATCTAATATGCGTAGAATTTAAGATGAAAAAAGTTTAAAATGAAAAACCTCCTAGTTTCAAAAGACACCTTTTTTCTCTCTCTCTGAATTCGTGCAAAAAAAAAAAAATGTAATTTCGGACATGTCTTAAAATATAAAATTATACAAAAACAATCTCTTAAGAGAAAAAATAACTCAAGGGCCTCCTCATTTATAGAAAAAAGTCATAAAATTGTGATAAGTCATACCTTATGTCACTGCTTGTGAGCTATTAACTTACGACTATCATGTTATTATGAGGCCTCATTACAGAAAACGTCATAAAATTGTGAGTCAGTCCTTATGATGTCACTGTTTTCGTGCTATTGATTTATGACAAGTCACCTATGACTGTACTGCAAGCATGTCAAACTCGCGGCCCACTGCGAATATCTTTGCGGCCCAGCTAATATAGCAGTATGTAACAAAAGTTTTAATACAAATTTCGTACTGTACTTTCCGAAATACACCTAGGTTTCTATAAAAATTGAAGTTTTTTTTTTGCGGCCCACAAACTTAGACCTTGTTTAGTCGGCCCATGTTAGCCTTTGAGTTTGACATGCTTGCAATAGTCCATGAAAATTTTCAAATAATGGCAAAAAATGAAAGTCTTCTAAGATGCCCTGAAATGAACTCAGGAGGACCCAACAGTCTTCCGAGGACTATAAAAACCCATAAATTCAAAGAAGTAAAAATTGTCAAAAACTGAAATTCTTCCAAGCATGTCAAACTCGCGGTCCACATGGAATACCTTTGCGGCCCAGCCAATATAACAGTACGTAAGAAAAGTAAATAAAAATTTCGTACTGTACATTTTGGAAATAAACCTACGTTTCAATAAAAATTGAAGTTTTTTTTTGCGGTCCACATAAACGTAGGCCTTGTTTATTCGGCCCGTGTTAGCCTTTGAGTTTGACATGCTTGCTGTACAGCAATCAACGTAAGTATTATAAGTCTAATAATTGTCATAATAATATATTGTAATTTGTTTTTTTTAACTGTTACAAGGTTTATGAGCTAGATATGACAATTTGCTGTCATATGACAATCTTATTTGTTTCTATAATGAAGCCCAAGGTTCATATATTAATTTAGGAAACTTAAAATACAGTAAACACCTTTTAACACGAAAACTCAGATAGCACAAAATATATTTTAAGGTCGGTGTCCTTTAAAATAGCATAAGAATGTTTTCTTTTAGCACAAAATTTGTTTAAGATGATTTCTGGAACAGATGACTTTTGAACTGTGATTATTTCTTTCTGTCTTTCAGAAGCAAAATTGAGAGAAAACTAAAAAAAATATATTTTATAAACTAGAAAGGTAGCTCAATCACTTAAGGCTATTTTTTTTTCCTGTTGATAGATATTTTTCAAAATAAACTTTTTAGAGACAAATATTTAAAAAAAAAATATATTCTCGTCTGCTTAAATTTGGGTCATTTTGAAACTGAAAAAAACACCTTATTTTGAAAATTATTATTATGAAAAAAATACCAGCTACCCTTCTAGTTTTTAAAACACATACGAACTTCTCAGTTTGAAAATCGTTTATTTTAAAACCACTTTAACCAACAACAAAAATCGGATAACACAAAATATTTATTTGGTGAAGTCCCATAAAATAGCATAAACATTCTTTTAACACGAAAATCTTTCATTTCGTTTATTTCAAGTTCAACTTGAACTCTCTGAACAGGGTTTCATCTTGTAAGATGAGAAACCATGCTCAAATTTGGTTTAAAATTTTAAGTGCAAAGTTGTTTCCTTCTTGAATTTGAGCCGACAAGTTTTTGTTGCAACTGAATTTTAGTAAATTGGATTAAAAAAAATTATAAATAAACCTTAGAGAAAAGAAGACATGAAGAAGAAGAAGACCTAAACTTGAAATTGCAATGCATTTCGGGATATATGCCTTATTATTAAACAACACCTACACTGTTTCATCATGAGAATGCAACTTGGATGTCAACGTAAATTAATCACAAGCTAATGATAATGATGGTAACCCTCCTAGAAAAAAGTTTAAAAAGGACTCAGTTTGAATACTTAATTTTCATTTTCCTACTCTCCTCCCCCCCCCCCCCCCCCAACACCACTTCCTCCTTCTCCCATTTTTTTCCCTGTATTTTCCTGACTTAAATCCAGGTGTTAAGTTTACAGAAAGTCCAGTCAATGTTAATTGGAACTTCTTTGAAAAGAGAGAGTAGATCCGCGGACCCAAAATAAACGTCATGTTAATCTACACTTTAAGCCACCATCTTAAAAACACTTCAAAAAATAAGACAAGAAAAACACAAAATTAAAATCAACCCAAAAAGAAGGGGGATCAAAATGGTAGGAAAAGAGGTTTTTTTTTTAAAAGTTTCTTCTTCTTGTCTTTTCTATAATCTATTTAAAACCAAAAATATACCCGAAAAAAAAGGTTTTCAATTTTTAGATGAACAACAACAATTCCACATAGACATTGGTTATAAAAAGTGAAAAATACATACTTAAAAAGGTGGTTTTTATAGTGTAAACGCACCTCCAACTCTTATTATTCTGTCTTTATATATAGACCTACAAAATGAAGAGTTAACTTGAAAGTGTTTTGAAAACTAGAAGGGTAGTTGACTCATTTAAGTGTATTTTCATGTTTTGATAACCTTTTAAAATAAGCATTTTTGTCAGTGTATCAATTATTAGTCAAACTGTAAGAAAATAAGAGTAAAAATGTGGGCAAAAGGGCTTTATTTTTACTATAGTTTGATATAAGAATATCAAATGAAAGGGTCCAATTTAATCTCAAGTTGTCGGGGTCAAAATATTTAAATGTCACAATTTTTATTACAATTTAATGATGCTGAAATCGTGTTTTTAGTTATTAAGTTTATTTTTAAACATATTGTTATTAATATTATTTTAGACTCTTAATATATTTTAGCTATTCTACTTCCCAGCAAACTTCAATTTTTTCCTTAAAAAATTAGCAAAACCTGCTTCGAAAAAGCTTTAAAAATATCTAGCTTTAAAAACGGCTAAAACAGCTAAAAGCTTTAAAAATGGCTGAATAGGTATAAAATAGCTAAAAAGCTTTAAAAACGGCTAAAACGCTTTTAAAAAAAACATTTAGCTTTTTTTAAAAAAGCGTTTTAGCTTTCAAAATGGCTAAGGAGCTAAATGTTTGGCCCTTAGGTCTGATTCAAGTTAACTTATTTATGAGTTTATTTTAATAAACTGTATTTATTCCAGTCAAAGGACCTATTCGAATTATAGATTTAACTAAAAGACCTAAATGCCCTTTTTGAGTAAAATGATGCTTGACGTTGCAACTATATATATGTAGGGCCTTTTTTGTTGTTGTTAAAAGGTGAAGTTTGTTGTTGCTGTTGTTGTATGTTTCCATTGTAATGGTCAATTTTGAAAGGTTCTTTTGAAATGGACACACGTTTAAAACATATTTTTATTGAATTTAGTGTAGTGGGGACAAAAAAAAAAGTCAAAACAACTTTCTCTCTTCTGGACTGGAAAGTTTAATATTATTTATTATTCTCAACGATTCTCATGTGTGTCACACACCTCAAGAAAACAGGTTTTATTTGTTTGTTTATTTATGGTTACCTTAAAAAAACATGTAAACAACAAACAAGAACAGGTAGATAAAAGTTGTATACAACAACAACAACAACAACAACCAGAAAAAAAAAACCCAAGTGTTCTGGTCCTCCTCCTCCTCCTTTTTTTTGGACACGCGTGTCCCGAGTAAAAAGAAGGGATAAAAATGATTAAAACCATATAGTGGACATATTTTGTGGTGGTGATACCTGCCGTGAATATTAAATTTATCCCTTCTTTAACCCTCCTCTTCCTAGTCCTTTAAAAAAGGGGTTAGTTGTGATATAAGAAAAAAAAGTTCATGACCTTTTGCATCATTAACGCCACGCGAATCTCATCAGTATGTTTACACAGCAAGTGAATGGTCCGAACTTCCAATGGAAGGAGAAGGAGGAGGAGGAGGTACATAGGGAGAGAATTTTATTGAAAGAAGAGTATAAAAGAGTAAGTAGGGGGCTATTTTTCTTCAAAAACTGGACAAGTTTTTTTGTGTGGGTCCACTTCTTATATATCAGAAAGAGATGGTCCTTTTCATTTGGACCATCTATTTGAAATTCACGCTCCAATGACTACTTCTTTACCACCAAACAACTTGTTGTTGTTGTTGTTTATTCAGAAAATAATATTTATATAAAAAAATATGAAAAGGGTTAAGAAGGAGGAGGAGGAGGAGAAGTGTGGAGAAAGGGGTTCAGGAATATGTGTCCATTCATAGTTTAAAATACACCTTTTGATGTATTTTAAAAGAGAATTTAGTTGAGGCCCAAATCTCAACCACCACCACCTCCTCCTCCTCCTCCTCCCTTTTATATGTGTCCCATTAAAAATACATCAGTTTGTATTTTCTAGTATATTATATATTATTATACATATACAAGGGATAGAGAGAAAAGGACCACTTTTCTGGACTTCATTTTTATACAAAAGAATGAAAGCGTGATCCAACAGACAAAAAAATGTATGAAGAGACACTTTTTTGTTGTTGTTGTTGTTGTTTGTTGTTGTATACAACAAATGTGGACATGGCTTAATACTTCTATCTATCTATGTGTGTGTGTGTGGTCACACAAAGTTATATAACAAGTTTTGTGGTGTTAATCTGGGTTAATTCGAAGGGTGGTTGAGGGTTAGCCATCTTTTTTTTGTGTATGTCATCCTCATCATATGTAACATAAGAAGACCATTTATAAAGTCACAAAAATTAATCGACTGGACCCAGTGTTATTATGTTGTTATATTCAGAAATATCACTTTAAGGTGGTTTTAAACTGTAAAAAAGGGGGCCCCCCTCTCTCTAGAACTTGAATGTGTTTTAGAAACTAGAAAGGTAGCTCTCTCAATCACTTAAGAATATTTTCATATTTGATATATTTTAAAATAAGCTTTTTAAGTCAGTTTGAAAGTGACACTATTATAAAAAGTTTAATTTTGAAAAATATTCAACATGAAAATACTTTTAAGTGATTCAGTTATAATATAACTATAGAAAGGTATACCTATTCTAGTTTTTTTTAAATTCAAATGTTCATAATGTGGACTTTTATGTCCCTCTGAAATAGGCCTATTTGGCTGCTAACAGAGTACTAATTGTAATTGTAAACGTAAGTCATAACCTTCTTATAAGGTGGTTTTAAAATGTAAATTTTCCCCTTGGAACTGCGGTAATTCTGTCTTTCAGTGTACAAACGAAACGAAACTAGAATTTTTAAAAACTAGAAGTGTAGTTTAATTACTTAAAAGGTATTTTTCATGTTAGATATATCTTTTAAAATAAGCTTTTTGGGCCAATGGGCCAATTTTCAGCTTACGACAATGTTTAATTTATGCTTATAAAAAGTTTATTTTGAACGATATCAACGTGAAAATACACATAGCTAATGATATGGTCAATAAAATGTTTTCTAAGGTTTTACCTTAAAATATCAAAACTCCTTTTTTTTCTTTCATTTTTTATGTTAACTTGAACTCTTGCATTTTAAAAATAACTAGAAATTGTTTTAGAAACTAGAATAGTAATTGGATTATTTTATTTTTTCCATTTTGTTTCAACTTAAAAGTGAAAAAATGAAAATGGAAAATGTGGCGCAATTGCCATAAAATGTTTCATTTTTTTCAAAAAAATATAGCAACATTTAAGTAATTGTGTCTCTTCTAGTTTCTAAATCAACTTTGTTTTATAACGCTGTTTCTGAATTATCTTTAATATGCATATTTTGCATGTGGTTTTGCTTTTAATCTAATAGCAAAATAAAACAATACAAAAATGTTATTTTTTAAAAAAATAATTCATTTGTTTTGTTTTATTATTTTCAGATTCTAAAAATTTTCAGTGGAAATAGGAAAAAAAAAACAATGAAAATTCTGGAAAATATAACAAAAGGTATAATGTGAAAAATGTGTGAGTATTATTAAGGTTCAAGAATTTCTCTTAAATTTTGAAACTATGTTACCAAATAGACCCAATTTAATGTACTTAGAGGCCCTAAGTGTGTATTAATACAATTGACTTGGGGGTCCTTTCTTGCCTTATTTCAAAGTCTATTTGATAAAAACCAAAAAGACCTTAACATTTACATGTAAATATTTTAACGTTAGATATAAATGTTTATATTTTAAACTTATTGTTTTATTAGAATATTTTAATGAGTATAAAAATTAATATTTTAATATTTTTACTTAAAAAATTGAAGAAATTGTAAACAAAAAAAATTCGCAAATTTTCACATAAATAACAAAAAAGGACCTAAAAACGTATGTACATTACAACCTAAAGTCTATTAACTAATAATAATTAAACATAAACCAGCTATTTATATATAAAAAATGCAAACAAATTAATATTTAATTAAAGAAATAAAAACCATTAATTTTTGTTCAAAATCTGTAATTTTCCATTCTTGAAACAACTAAAATGGACCCTTTAAAATAGAACTGAACTCTAAAAAGGTGTGAAACGCCACTCGAATTTTAATTATTTTGTCTTTCAGGTAGATAATTAAAAGAAGCGTGAATGTGTTTTAAAAACTAGAAGAGTAGCGTAATAACTTTAAAGTATATCAGCATATAGATATTATCTTTCAAAATAAGCTTTTTATGTCAAATTTGAAAACGACCCAACTATATATGTTACGCAGACGATATTTTATATTGTTTGTCGCTATAAAAAAAAGTTTATTTTGAAAGATATATATCGCCATGAAAATATCATTAACTAATTGAGCTACCTTTCTAGTTTCTAAAACACTTTCCAATTTCTTTTAATTTTGTTCGCTCTAAAGTTTTTTTTATTAAAAATCTCACATAAATAGATTATTTTAAAACACAACCAACATGAAATTATTCCAATGTGAATGAGCTACCTTTTCTAGTTTCTAAAAACACATTTAAGTTTTTCATTTTTTTACACTTGAAAATCAGCTGTTGATAAAACTATCTTAAGAAAATAATAAAAAAATATCAGAAGAAGAAAAAAAGCATCAAAATTTCTTCTCAATTGTAAATCAATTTCGTGAAATATATAAAATAAAAATTATCCTTAAAATTTTCAAAAGGGGAATTTTTTTTACAGAATTTTTTTTAAGTATTAACAGATTGCAAACGTTTAATGTTTGTATGTCATATATTGTGTGTGTGTGTTTATTATTATGTGCGTAAAATAATGGAATATAACAAATGTCTGGATTTTGTCTCTTTTCATAATAATATATAGTGTAAAATCGGCAATATAGTAAGTATAACAACCATCATATGATAAGAGAGAAGGAGAGAGAGAGAGAGTAGACTGATTATATTTGGTGATGTGTGTGTGTTGTGTGCCGTTTTTAATGAAATTACTTCAAATGGAATTGACAGACAGCAGAAACAACAACCGCCATCGGATTCACTTATTTTCCCCCCCTCCTCATATAATTTACAACAAAATGTAAACAACAATTAAGGTTCCAATTTATCGTTTACAATTTCTATGAAATTGTGTGGAATATTAAGCTCTTATATTCACACTAGCAATGTTTGATGCAATTCAACCTGCAATGCAACTTGTGTGATGTGACTTGCAACTAGAACTTTTTAATAAACTTCTATATCACACATGAAACTTGTTTTACAACCTCGGTTCCATTCAACTTTTCAAAACTTCAGTTTGTTTGTCCACATTATGGAAGCCAGTATGGTCAGCTAACAAAGTTCATAAACCGGAAATTCATTCAAAAGTTCTGATGTCCATTTCCGGCATACAGCCTGATTAGGTTTTTGCCAGAAAATGTCATAAAAAGTCTCTCAGAAGTTGAACATGTGCAACTCAATGAGACTTGAGTCTCAGCACTAGTTTGAAAAGAAAGTTTTATCAAGTTGCAATGTTATATCACAGCTATTAACATTGAAGTTGCATGTCACATTGCAAGTTTTATTGCATCCAAAGTTGCTAGTGTGATAGGAGCTTTATTGTTCTTTTAAATATTATAACACATTATTTAGGAAAATCGAATTTTTATACAAAATTATCAAGTAAATGTTTCTCAATCAGTGGCTCAACAAGTCAATTGGAAAGTAACTAATCCCATTTTAGATCAACCAACAATTACGGTTGATTTTTCAATAAAACAAACACCTGGTTAAAGGCTAGACAAAACTTTCTAGTTGACAACTGACAGTAAACCAGACATCTAGCCTCTAACCAGAATTTATTATTTGCTATTGATTATTTGATAGTTGCTCTAATGATGCTTCACAATTGACACGCGGGCCATAAATTGAGAAACATTTGGTTAATATTTTTGCATAAAAATGCGGGCCCTAGTAATATTGTAAGACATTTTCTTTGGTTCAAAACTTCAAAGTGCTCTCATTATCCGCCATGTTGTTTTATAGGTTAAATTTGGTTTGAAAACACAAGTAATGATGGTTAGTCACACAATGTGTCACAATGCAGTTAACTCCAATTGTTCAGAAAAAAATTTAACCACATTTGTTTCCACTGGAAAATTAACTGTTGTAGTTACATTTATTAACTGCAGTTAACTTTATTTTTTTGTAGTGGAAACGAGGTATTAGTGTTTGCCCTTCTAAAAATTCAGAATAACCACAGTTCGATAATCGTTTCTGTTCAAAAAACATGTTAAGGAATGTGATTGATTTTTTTTATATAGAATAAAGTATGAAGGAAAAAGTAATTTAAAGGGGTTCCATTTGTGAAAGATGAAATAGGATTTCTTTTTTGCTCCCTTTGGAGTTTTTTTTTTGTTTGAAAAGAAAACTGAAAGAAAATGTTCCAAATGTGAATGTGGAAATGGATGACTGGATAAAGTTTTGACAGTTTGTTTGAAAAGTACTACTAACTTTGGTAAGAAGAGAGAGAGTTCGATTTAAGAAGGAAGAAGAAGAAGAAAAACCCTCACAAAATCCTCCATTTTCGTTCACAAAATTTCTCATCATCCTTCTTTATACTTTATAAATTTTTAGGGAACTTTTTTTTGTGTGTGTGCCCTTTATAATATTGGATGTGGCATGTGGTGGAACATTTCAGAGATAGAATGAAAGAGAGATGTATATAGAAAGAGAGACAGAGAGAGAGAGTAATTTTGGATGTTTAAATATATATATTATATTGATGGAATTGTGCCTGGAAGCCTGACTCAAAGGGGAGGAGGAGTTTTTCTAGTAAGGAAGAAAATTGAAAAGGAATAATAATAATGTGGATATATATATATATATATATATATATATATATATATATATATATATATATATAGAGAGAGAGAGAGAGAGAGAGTAAGAGAGAGATATATAGAGAGAGAGAAACAGAGAGATAGAGAGAAAGACAGAGAGATAGAGAGAAAGAGAGATAGAGAGAAAGAGAGAGAGACAGAGAGAGAGAGAAAGACAGAGAGAGAGAAAGACAGAGAGATAGAGAGAAAGAGAGAGAGACAGAGAGAGAGAAAGACAGAGAGAGAGAAAGACAGAGAGATAGAGAGATAGAGAGAGACAGACAGAGAGACAAAGACAGAGAGAGAGAAAGACAGAGAGATAGAGAGATAGAGAGAGACAGACAGAGAGACAGAGAGAGAGACAGAGAGACAGAGAGAGAGAGACAGAGAGATAGAGAGAAAGATAGAGAAACAGAGAGACAGAGAGATAGAGAGATAGAGACAGAGAGACAGAGAGATAGAGACAAAGAGAGAAAGAGACAGAGAGATAGAGACAAAGAGAGAGAGAGAGAGAGAGAGAGAGACAGAGAGAAAGAGACAGAGAGAGAGAGACAGAGAGAGACATAGATAGAGAGAGAGAGACAGAGAGAAAGAGAGACATAGATAGAGAGAGACAGAGAGAAAGAGAGACATAGATAGAGAGAGAGAGACAGAGAGAAAGAGAGACATAGATAGAGAGAGAGAGACAGAGAGAAAGAGAGACATAGATAGAGAGAGAGACAGAGAGAAAGAGAGACATAGATAGAGAGAGAGAGACAGAGAGAAAGAGAGACATAGATAGAGAGAGAGAGAGACAGAGAGAAAGAGAGACATAGATAGAGAGAGAGAGAGACAGAGAGAAAGAGAGACATAGATAGAGAGAGAGAGAGACAGAGAGAAAGAGAGACATAGATAGAGAGAGAGAGACAGAGAGAAAGAGAGACATAGAAGAGAGAAACAGAGATAGAGAGAAAGACAGAGACATAGATAGAGAGAAAGACAGAGACATAGATAGAGAGAAAGACAGAGACATAGATAGAGAGAGAGAAAGAGACAGATAGAGAGAGAGAGAGTAAGAGAGAGAGAGTAAGAGAGAGAGAGAGACAGAGAGAGAGAGTAAGAAGAGAGAGAGAGAGAAACAGAGAGAGAGAGAGACAGAGAGAGAGAGAGAGAGAGTAAGAGAGAGAGAGACAGAGAGAGAGAGAGAGAGTAAGAGAGAGAGAGTAAGAGAGAGAGAGAGAGAGAGAGAGAGAGACAGAGAGAGAGAGAGACAGAGAGAGAGAGAGAGACAGAGAGAGAGAGAGAGAGAGACAGAGAGAGAGAGAGAGAGAGACAGAGAGAGAAAGAGAGAGACAGAGAGAGAAAGAGAGAGACAGAGAGAAAGAGAGACAGAGAGAGAAAGAGAAAAAGATAAGACAGAGAGAGATAGAGAGAAAGAGAGAGAAAGAGTAAGAGAAAGAGAGAGACAGAGAGAAAGAGAGACAGAGAGAGAAAGAGAAAAAGATAAGACAGAGAGAGATAGAGAGAAAGAGAGAGAAAGAGTAAGAGAAAGAGAGAGATAGAGATAGAAGGATGAAATATTTTGATATTGAATTCCTGATGGTGTTTGTCTAAGGTTCATCCATTTTTGCTTCTGGGAATGGACTTGTAATTCCACTTTTTTTACATTTTATTTTCAGCTAAAGGCTAAAAACATTTTTCTCAACTATGTTCTCTTTCTGTCTTATATATACATATATTTAAAAGGCTAGAAGGACAATTTTTTCTTCTTAAAATCCTTTCGTTGATTGGTTGTTTCATATTTTCTCTAGAAAAATTATAAAATATTTCGTCTTTTCTGCGTTTGCGGCGAAGAAAAAGAAGAAAACTAAAGAACACAACTAAAATTTTTCTAAAATTCATTCCGCAAACGCAAGATAAACAAACATCCTCAAGAAGAAGACGAAGAAGCAAAACTTTATAGATTTTCAAAAAGTTTTCTTTATTTCTCTTTCAAAAGAATAAAACTTTTTACTTCTTGAAAGATTTTTTGTGGAAATTTTCAATATAATAACCTAAAAGAAATTATTCTTAAGTTATATAAATAAATAGAAGAATAAAATACCCTCTCTTCTCATAAAGAGTAAAAATATTGAAGATGGCATTTTTGTCGTCGTCGTCGTCTTTTAAGATTTTATTTGAATAAAAATACTACTTGGGATTTGAGTTTTGATTTGTTTTTCTTGGTGAATTTTATACTTTTTTGAGTCATAGAAATAATATAACAAATGGAAACTTATTTATGGATAAAAAAAATACTAATGGGTAAATATGATAGAAAAATAAAACATTTTTTTAAAAACAAGTTTGACTGATTTTAAGAGAGAGAAACTTAACTGTCTTTTAGAAACTAGAAGGGTAGTTCAAGCACTTAAAAAAGAGTATTTTCATGTTGATATCTTTCAAAATAAGCTATTTATGTCCGTTTGAAAATTGATGCAACTTTACAACTATATTGAAAAAATATTAACATGAAAATATCCTTAAGTGACTGAGCTGCTCTTCTAGTTTTTTAAAAAAAAACCGCTTTCTCTCAATTTTGCTCTTCTGAAAGACACAATAAATATAGTTCAAAAATTAGCTATTCAAAAAAAATGGATGGATATTTGAATAAAATCATCGATAAAAGAAGATTTTTGACATCAATTTTTAAAGTTATTTGTAACTCTCCCCCTAAAAGTAAAATATGCAAAATAATACTGGATATTATTATTGGTTGGGTTTTCAAGATTTTGTTTTGAAAAACGGTTGGACTTTTTTAAATTCAATTATCAGTAAATGGACCTTTTATTTATTATTGGTTTTGTGAAAATTGTATGTCGTCTAAAATATAATTTTCAGTTCGATCAAGTCTTTTTTTTTTTTTTCTCCTTCAATATCACAAGATGTTTTTCATTTTATGTTATTTTTTATGCTTTCTGGAAAATTACAGTCTTAAAAGCTGTAATTTTGAAAGAGGAATTTGGGGTTATGTGGGGGGAAAAATATCAAATATTGAAAAAAAATATTGAGAACACAGTTTATAAACAACCAGAAAAATGCATTTATTTTGACGTCTTTTTTCACAATTTTTTCTTCGAGTAAAAATTGGTGATTTTTTTTTTAATGTAACCTTAAGAAGTTCAGTTATTTTGTTTTTAATTTATTTTATTTATCTTTTTTTAAAAAAAATGCAAATTGTATATTTTATTTTCTGTGAGAATATATTTTCTTATGTTTTTCTACAAAATTGGATTTTTTTTGTTGGTTACATTTTAAAAAGGATTTTTTTTTTGCAATTTACAAAAATATTAACTGAAATTTATAGTTATGAAATTATTTACTGGCTCTCAATATAAACATTTTAATAGAAACTAAACATGAAAATAACGATAAAAAATCAGTTTAAAATGTCATAAGTTTGTATTTTGTTTTGTTCTAAACATTATTATCTTAAAAAATGATATTGAAAACAACTGCTGGTTAATATTTTATTTAAAAGTAATTTCTTTTGCTAAGACATTTATGTGAGTTTGTGACTAAAGTTAGCCTTTAATTTATAGCACATTTTCTGTTTTACTTTTATTAAGATGGCTGAATAGATATTTATTTTGTTTTGTCACTCCGGATGGCGCCACTGCAGCTTCTATTATTTTCTTTAAGGAATATTTTTCTCTAAAGTTTATATTTTTCAAGCGAACGTTTTTCAGAAAATACATTACGAAAAAAAAAATTCAAACTATATTAGAAACTAGAATAGTCGGTAATAATGCTAAAAGTTTTTTTTTATAATGATATCTTTCAAAATAAACTTTTTATGATAGTTTGAAAAAGGCCGAAAATAGTATTTTCATGAAATGTTAATGAAAAAAACCCCCAAAAAAATTGGGTCATTTTCAAACTGAACTATAAAATCAAGAAGTCGTTTAAAATAAAATGTTATGCTAGATTGCCGATGTTTAAAAGCGGCCCTTTTTGGTTAAGTATGAATCCAATGAAGGAAAAATGAGCTACAAAAATATAATTTTCAGGGTCCGTATTCTTAAATGACTGCTAAGTCAAAACTAATGCTAAACTAATCATCTTTTAATAAGAAGTTTCATGTCGAAGATAATGAGTTTAGCATTTGCTTTGACTTAAAATTCGCTAAAACTATGATGAGATCCTTCGGCCGAAATCATAAACGCAGAAAATGCAACTCAATTTTACTCCTGAAAAACAAGATTAAAAAAAATATTGTTTTAGAAACTAGAAGGGTAACTCAATGCTAATTTTTATGTAGCTATTTTTTTAAAATAAGTTTCTTTAGCAAAAAAATTAAAAATAAGGTCTGCTTAAAATTGGGTCATTTTTAAACTGACATAAAAAAAAGCTTATTTTGAAAGATATCAAAAACATGAAAATAGTTTTTAAGTGATTGAGGTACCCCTTCTAGTTTCTAAAACATAATTCAAATTTATCTTCATTTTTCTTCTGAGAAAAAAAACCGCCCTTCGAAACTTAAATTATTCTATCTTTCAGGATAAAATTTATAAAGAAATTACAAAGTGTTTTAGAAACTAGAAGAGTAGCTCAGTCAGTTAATTGTATTTTAATATTTTGATATCTTTCAAAATAAACTTTTTTTATATAGAAACACAAATTAAAAAATATTGTCTGTTAAAATTTGATTCATGTTTTTCATTTTTTAAAAACTCATTATTTCCTTTTTATGTGAGTTTAACAGACATTTTTTTTTTTTCAATTTTCGTCTATAAAAAGTGTATTTTGAAAAATAACAACATAAAAATACCCTTCTTAGTTTTCTTAAAAAGATGAACAAAAAATATATATAATTTTAAAATATCCAATTTTAAGAAAAATGGACACAAGAAACAGAAAATCGCCTGGTTAAGGTCATCATGATCCAGAAAAGGCCCATTGGACCCATATATTAATAAAAGCCAGAAAAAAAGCACCATTCTACCAACTCACACAACAGTAGGTTGCAAAATATAAAACCTCCCCTTATATTCTCTAGCATTGTTATTATTCACAATTGTATATATTTGAAAGAGAAACAGATCTATATAGTGAAAGAGGGGGGTTTGGGGAGGGTGTGACATATGCAAATAAAGTCACATGTCACTGAAAAGCAAACACTATTGGTTGAAACCATTCACAACGCTAATTAGCTAGTAGCCAATAGTGGTTTGACAATGGGTCAAAAAAGGGGCGGAGTTTTCTTATTATGTGCCACACAGCTGGTAAAATACACACATAGAAAAAAAAAACCCGGAGTTAACAGTTCAAGCGAACTTCTTTTTTTTAAGTTAGAACCCACCCCAGATAATCCAACCCCACCCCACAAATAAGATACTCACTCTACTCCCCCACCCCACCTTAAAAATGATTTTTTTTTCTTGTATGTTTTCTCTATGTGAATCCCTTCTCTTTGAAATGAAAAGCCTCCTCCTCCTCCTCCTCCTCCATGTTGTTATTATCTATCTGTGCATTCGGTCAAATATCTTTTTTGCAATTCCTCCCTCCCTTAAAGGCATCCATCTTACATTGTGGGGGAGAAAAAAACAAATTTCGGTTTTTCTAAGATAAATTTCTCTCTCTCTCTATCTCCATCTATTTCTCTCTTCCCCCCCCCCTCGATCTCACTCTCTCTGCCTATCTCTCTCTCTCTCTGCCTAACTTTTCCCTTCTCTCTCATCGAATTCTACCTCTCTCTCTCCATCTCTAAGGGAGACGACATATAAGAGGGTGAATCTCGTACAGTATTGCAAGCCCATTTTTTTAATTTTTATTCGAGGTTTTACTGGATTTTTAGATTTCAATTATATTCTGAGGGTTTGTTCTGTAAAACGCGGATAAAAAGTAAAATGTCTTGCAATACTGTACGATCTGCTGTGAGTCTCGGTGAATCTCATACATGATTTTCTAAAATGTCGGCCCTCTTGTCCATCTCTCTCTCTCCATCTCACTCTCTCTCCATCTCACTCTCTCTCCATCTCACTCTCTCTCCATCTCACTCTCTCTCCATCTCACTCTCTCTCCATCTCACTCTCTCCAGCTCACACTCCATCTCACTCTCCATCACACACTCTCTCCATCCCTGTGTTTTTTCTCTCACTCTTCCATCTCGCCCTCTGTTTTTCTCTCCATCTTTCTCTCTTCATCCCTGTGTTTCCTCTCTCTCTCTCTCTCTCTCTCTCTCTCTGTCTTTCTTTCTTTCTTTCTCTTTCTCTCTCTCTCTCTCTCTCTCTCTCTCTCTCTCTCTCTCTCTCTGTCTTTCTTTCTTTCTCTTTCTCTCTCTCTCTCTCTCTCTCTCCATCTTTCCCGTCCAAATATATTATTCTCTCCCTATTTCTATCTCAAAATTCACGATTTTTTATTTCTATATATATATATATATATATATATATATATATATATATATATATATATATATATATATATATATATATATTTTTTATTTCTATATATATATATATATATATATATATATATATATATATATATATATATATATATATATATATATATATATATATATATGAAAAGATGTGGAAAAGTAAATAAATGTAATGACTTCGGAGATATGCAAAATAAAAAAATACAGGTCCACCATTTTTTTTCGATATTTTTTCTCTTCTCCCTCCCCTACTCCTCCTCCTCCTCCCAACAATTGCACAAAAAAACTGCGTTCCAGAAGAGCTTTTTTTATATTTTGAGAAAAACTTTTTTAATTTGTGATGTGATGCAGACATATCTTTTGCATTAGACATTCCAAAAATGTAGAAAAGAGAAAATATATATATATACAAAAAAAATATACATAAAAGGAACTTTTTCTCGATCTGAGTCAAAGATATATTTTTTCGAACGAAAATTTCAGAATAAATATAAAAACCCACCG
This sequence comes from Brachycybe producta, assembly GCA_036925085.1. NCBI lineage: Eukaryota > Metazoa > Arthropoda > Diplopoda > Playtdesmida > Andrognathidae > Brachycybe > Brachycybe producta. The sequence goes on from JAUPFP010000006.1 coordinate 153,753, forward strand.
AAAATAAAAATTATTCGAGCAGAAAAAAAAAGAATGGGTTTTTTTTCTCTTCTTTGAAAGACGGATAAGAAAGTTTTCTATTTTTAAAAAAAACTTCTAAACATAAAAACAAGAAACATAATTTAAGTATAATAACTTCTCACGTTATAAAATTTGTAGTTTTAATCAAGTTTAAATCTCTCTATTATTTTGTTTCAAAATTGCATTATTAACAATCATCATCAACAAAAAAAGGTTGCAAAATTAACTTCAGGTGCCAATTTGCAAATATTTTTATGACCTTTACTGTATATAAACATTATTTTTGCCATTTTCGTATAATAAAACTAACAATTCAACATTTCCATCATTAATATCAAAATTTTATACCAATTTATATTTGAAAATATTATAACCTAGATGTGTGTAAGAAACTAGAAGGGTATTTTTAAGTTGGTATCTTTCAAAATAATCTTTTTATGTCAGTTTCAAATAATATTTAATTTTTGTCTATGAATGGTTTATTTTGAAAGATATCAAAAAGTGCATGAAAATCTTCTTAAAATGGCACTAAAAAGTGCAAAACGTAGTCGCCAAAACCGACGACTCGAGTTGAGTGCGGTGGTTTCAAAGTGGTCCTAATAAGTGTTTTATTTGAGTGAACTATAAAAATGTTGACTCTTTAAAAAAAAGTCGAACTCGACCACCGAAAGTGGTTCGTGTAAACAGGTTCTTTCAGATCGCGTTTATAATCAATATAAAATCACAAAAATTAACTGCGGTTAAAAAGTTAACCACAGTTCATTTTCTAGTGAAAACAAGTGCATGGTTACATTATTTTATGGTTAAATTTTCTTAACAATGACACAGTGTGATTAACCACCCATAACTGAATGGTTAAATACATCACTTCCTGTGGTTCAAACAAATATTAGCCTACAAACAAACATGGCGGATAGTGAGAGCCCACATTTTTTTTTTCTCCTGAATTGAGGAATGGAAGATTTCACAAAATGCACCAAACTGTTTAACAACATGAAGTAAAACCGAACAGGAAGTGACACAAAATCAAATTTAACCACATTTAAGTGTCTTTAAATATGGTAACACACAAAAGTATACAACCTTCAACCTTATCTGCAGTTAACTATAACCTTGGTTAACATAACTGCAGTTAATTTTAATAGTTTCAACCTCTGTTTTGAAACTTAAACAATGTATTTTTTAAATACATATTTTAACTGTGGTTTTAATTTTTTTCTAGATTTAAAACCCGTTTAATTTTTATCAAGAGAATTAACTCAAAACCCATGTTTTTTTTAAAAAATGCAATTATTAATATAAATGACGTCATCGTCAGTTTAATATAAAATACACATATTTGAGATACAAATAACTATGAAGGGATAATAATAATAAGAATTTTCATATAGAGATCTATAGGATATAATTTGTATATATATATATATATATATAAATATATCTTTTTGCTAAGCTAATTGATCCTACATCTAGCATATATATATAAGACCAAGTGATAAATTGATGCTAACAAAAAATAGCATTAGGCAGACGGCGCCAATTTGCATACCATTCTTAATTAGCATATTGCCACCAATAGAAGAAATCAGCAAAAAAAGGGTGGAAAGGAGGCTAGGTTGCCTTATATATACATAACATAAGAAGAAGGTGGAATTGCATTCTCTACCCCCCCCCCCTAAACCACCCCTTCTCACAAGTATAACACATCCCAGCAAAAACAACAACAACAACTTTGAAAATATTAATATAAATATATAGTAGAAAAGAACACATCAAGATTGTTGTATACTAGAGGGGTTCTTCTTCTTCTAATGTTTTTATATCCATCCCCCTCCTCAACAGGGACCTAATTTTTTGAATTTGGAAAGAGAAAAGACACCTACCTCTCACTATCTTAACAATATGGCATTCCAATTGAGTTTAGATTTATTAATAAAAACGTCGAGAACATTCCTAAATATAAGATTTACGAATATGCAAATTTTCTCTCTCTCTCTCATTCACTCTATCTCACAATGTAATATATGGAGCTTTTGTATATTAACTTCTTCTATATGTTATGTAAAACTTAAGACACTTGAAATCTACAATTGGAGTGAAAAACTCATCCACAGATTTTCTTTCTCTCTCTCTCTCTTTTTAAATACAATATATTTCAATTATTAATATTTTTTAATTACATTATATATGATTGCAATTATTATAAATGACCAAATTCATATTAGTGACTTTAAGACAAAGTCATTCAAACTAATTAGCAAAAATTCTTCAAAAAAAAAACTTTTGAAAAATATATATATTTTGTGGGGGATTCTATATTCCTTTAGCTTTCTATTGTTCTTTTTCCTTATTGTTAATATAGAACAATATTATATAACAAAACATATTATGTGAATTTATTCATTGTTGTATTTATTTCTAGTGAATTATTATATGAAATTTCATCACTGTTTTGTGTACTAATAATAAAAACTAGAGATGGGACGAAAATAAACCTAAATTTTCTCAAATCCTAATCCTAAAAGGTTCTCGAATCCTTCGAATCTCTCGAATCCTTCATATAAGAATCATATATTATCATTAAAAAGATACAAATAAATTAAATATTAAATATTAAATTATTAATAATAAAAAGTGTGGCTTCACTCAGGGTCGCCACAAGGTGGTCCGGTGATATTGGTGATCCGGGTCCGACCACCGAAATTGCAACAATTACCGGTTTTTTTGTTAGTGAACGCTTCTATTGGACGTCACTGGAGTTAAAACTAATTTTAAAAAATGTTTTAAACAGTTTTTTTTAAGGTTAGGATGCGAAAGATTCGAAAGACGAAAAAAGCGGCGAAGATTCGAGTTTTCGAATCTCGAATATGTTTCAAGATTTGCGGAATTCGAGGATTCGAATGGCCCATTCCTAATAAAAATTAAATTTAAAATAAGTCGAAATTAAAGCACAGCAACCTTGACACACCGGCGACTTTTAACTGTGTGCCAAACGTTGACGTCTTTTTCATAAAATAAATACATGGCGACGACGACAGTCCAGCGACCTTCGACTTTTGTTGTTGCCAAAAAGTCTTTCATAAGTCTCCTGTGTGGCATGTGTGTAAAGGGCCTTAGCAAAATTCAACAAAAGTGAATATTTTTCGAACATTTATTTATATAGAAGATGGCGAATTTTGAAATGATGGAAGGGGATGGATGGAAGAAGGGGTTCAAAAATCCCCGTATATAAAAAAAACATCAACACCAATGTCTCAATGTTTTAAAAAAAGCCGGCATCGGCGGCGGCGGCGCCACTATGTATATAAATGGAGTAATAGTATTCTCATTACTGTTGCAATCAATCTGCGGAATCAGTCAATCTGCATATTGCTTAGACAATCTGCAAAATAATCAACTTGGTAGTGAATCTGCAAAATTCAATACATTTTAGGTATTGAATTTTGCAGATTCACTAGAAGGTTGGTTGTTTTGCAGATTGCCTAGGCAAAATATGCAGATTGATACCACAGATTGACAAGTAACATTACTACTACGGATGCATTTTGCCCATTTTCTTTGCAGAATCGCAGCATCTTCTTGCTCAGCAGCAGCACTTTTATATAAAGAGATGCGCGACATCATCTTCTCAATAGTCTTAAAAAGATGCTGGCTGTTTGTGAATTCTAGTCTCCATTCTCATTCTTATATATGCCTCTCTATGTATACACTTGTGGGGTGGGTAGTATTATAGGAATAATAATAATTTACAATGGAACAACACACTTTTCACAGGTGTATTTTTGAAGAAGAAGAAGAAGAAGAAGAAAAACTCACAAAACCCAATACTAAATCCGCCTCCTTCTTCTTTATTTCTGTTGTTTCTTTGCTTAAAATTCACACATGACAATATTTGCAAGCAGCCATTTGCAAAATATGAAAATAAATAAGAACAATTGAATAGTAAAACTTTTTTTTTGTTGTTATTTCTAGTATATTCAGAAGCAAGACATTGAGAATTGTGTTTTTAGAAACTAGAAGACATCTTTGTTCACTAAAACTGCTTTAACAAACAACTGATTTCAAGAGAAAAATTTAAGAAAAAGTTTCTTATGAATATGCTTACATAACTAACATGAAAAGCTTATTTTGAAAGATATCAGCATTCAAAATTACCCATAAGTGATTGAACTACCCTTCTACTATCTAAAACACATTCAAGTTTCTCTTCATTTTTTGCATCTTAAAGACTGAATATAATCAAGAGTTCGAGAGGTGATTCACACTTTAAAAACCATCTTAAAACGTTTAAACGTTTAAAAACACCTATTCTAGTTTCTAGTGCAATGAAATTTTTGTTGGTGTTTCTTAAACTGACTGAAAACAAAACAAAAACAAGTCATTTAAACAGTGGCTATTTCTGCGTTTTAAAAGTAAAAATTATGAAGAAAAGTGAAAAGATTTTACAAACTAGAAAAGTAAAACTAAAAAACTAGAAGAAACCTAGTAAACTAAAACGGGGATATTTTTATCCTTGTTGATTTTAATGTATACTAAATTTTTGTTATAAATTTTGGATATAACCAAAAAATAATGTAAATTAAAGATCGACTAAGGGCCTATATTTGGCACTTTCCAATTTTTAAAAGGATAATATTTTCATGTTTGATATCTTTCAAAATGAACTATTTCATAGACAAAAATTAAAAATATCGTCTGCAAAATTTTTCGTTAGTCTTTAAAAAAATTCCAATTTTGCGCTTATTGTCATTAGCATTTCTTCATTTTTAGCTGTTGTGTTTAGTCCTTTTTTCACATTTTGTGTGAAGTTTTAAAAACATCTTCTCGGTTATACCTCGTACACACACCTGATAATTTAAATGCATTTAAATAATAAACGTGTTCTACAGAGCCCTGTGAAGGACAAACAAACAAACAATATATCGAACTCAATTTATTCAGTTAATAATCTGAAAATATTGAGTTAATACTTAAATATAATCAGATAAACTATTGACAAAATATATTTATTTAGTATTTCAATTTAAAAATATTAATAATAAAGTCAATTTTTATGTGTCCTTAACTGGATTCCGTATAATTCACGTAAACACATTTAATTTGAATTCATTTAACTCACGGTGTGTACAAAGCCTTTAAAAACTTGTCCATTTCGCGTTTATGTACTTCATAGCATTTTTTCATTTTTAGAGCTCTTGTTTTATATTTTTTTTCTCCACATTTTGTGCCCCAAAAAATGTTAAAAACAATTATCAGAAAAATACAAAAAAAAACCTCATGTGATAAGACCAAAGTTGTGTCATCTTCAAAAAGCTTATTTTGAAAGATATCAAGTGATATAAGTGATTTATTTACTCTTCTAGTCTGCAAAACACATTCAAAATGAATATAAAAAACAATAAGCTATATGTTTGATAGGACCACCTCAAAATACAATGTGTATAATAAGACCTATTGTATTTAATATACTTGTATGTGTATTGGCTGCTTGCTGCTGCTTTTATCATTTATTCCAATACCTTTTATATTTTTCATCATCCTTTTTAAATCCCCCCGCCGTCTTTTCTTTTACACGGTTGGTTGCCATTTGCTTAAAAACTAATGCGATTCTTTTTCGTTAAATCTCTTCTATTCTTCTTCTTATTATAAGAACCACCCCCCCCCCCCATTCAATAGACCAACATAATAATAATAATGCAAAATTCTTAAAAAAAACGATAGATAGAAAAAGAGAAAGAGATTTTCTAACAAATAACTCGGACAGTTTAAAACAAAAGAAATCAAAAAATATTTCTGGGTCCTTTTGTTTTATATTTTTCACGCTAAGAGAGATTTCCATTCAAAGAGCCCTTTTATTAAAGGGCCGACATTTCATTGGTCTTTTTTTTTTTCTTCTTCTTTATATATAATTAATTATATAATAAAATATTGGAAGTCTTTTTATAATTTCAAATAAAAGAATTTATTAGTAATATGAAGAGAAGAAAGAAAAAAAAAACCCTGTAAATTTACGCTCGAATATACTTCAAATCTTTTAAGATTTCTATAATATTCGTTGAATTTATTAAATATTAGAAATAAAATCTATTTTAATAAAAATGTCACAAAAACAAGGTAAAATTCGCTTTTATGGTCGAAATAAAAATTGGATCATTTTTTTTTGGGAGGAGATAAGAAAAACAGCTAAATTAAAATTATTCTAAATTTCAAGTATGTCTTTTTAAAAAAATTTTAAAAGTATTTTTATTTATATATTAATATAATACAATACAATACAGCTTTATAATATAGCTTTCTTATTTTTTGCATTTATAAAATTTAGCATTTCATTTATTTTAGTTCTTTAGTTCTTTTTTTTTAGTTAATTTACTGTAGCTTTGTCTTATTTCGCATTTGTACAATTTAAGCATTTTCATTTTTAGCTCTTCTTTAGTCCTTTATTTAGATCTAATAACAAAAAATGTCATAGAACATGTTCTATTGTTTGTCTTTTAACAATTTTTTCATTTTGAGCTTATTGTCATTAGCATTTCTTTATTTTAGCTGTTGTCTTTAGTCTTTTTTTTCACATTTTGCGTGAAGTTAAAAATATTATCATCTTCTCGGTTAGCCTTTAAAAACTTGTCCATTTTGCGTTTATATGTACTTTAGCATGTGTTCATCATTTTTAGAGTTCTTCTTTTAGTTCTTGTTTTGTATTTTTTTTAAACATTTTGTCCCAAAAATGTTAAAAATAATTATCAGAAAAATACAAAAAAAAAAAAAGAAACGTCCTGAAATAAGACCAAAATTTAAATTCAAACACATTTTCAGAAATTTACACACAAAAAGGTCCAAAAATCCAAGTCTAGACCCCCAGAAAAAAGGGCTTAAAGAAGATTCGATAAATAGAACGAAGGTAGGCGGCGGCGGCCTACAGACACCAGAGCTAAAAACAATTCAAATTTTGAGTGACCGAAAGTCTGACCTCTTCCTTTTTTATTTTTCTTCTCCCCAAATAATAAAAATCGTCTAAAATATACTTTTTTTTGTGTTAAAAATAGCAACAAAGTAGATCTGAATGTAAACTATATTTTTGATGACAAAATCCACTTTTTGTATATAAATTTTATAAAATAGGAGGAAAATCCGAGTCTTTGAAAAGATGACACAATAGAAAATGTCTAGACCACAAAAAGTCTAAAATCTTTGAGTATTTTGAGAACAAAAAAACATTTTTTTTTCTTTCTAAAAACAGCATTTTTGAGGTGAAAACTGGAATTTTTTCTTTTTTTTTGAAAGCGTGTAAAATTTCACACATGGACGACGGGCAAAACCCGTCTAGACTAGAATACTCCACATCATCATCGACATCGGGTTATCAAAAAAAGCACTGACTCTTTTTATTGTATTAAAATAAAACGTGTAAAGTGAACAATCAACCTTCCAAAATCACCCTTTTTAACCCAAATTTTTTTTTATCAAATGTTAAAAATAGCAGAAACAAAAAAGGCGGTGGGGTTTTGTTAGAAAAAAACGCCTTCAAAATGTGATGGGCCAGAATGATGGGTCCAATTCAGTCAATGTTTTCACGCAGAAAAAGATATTCTAACCTTTTATTATATTATTTTTCTTACAAAGTAGAATATCAATTATATTTATATACATAATACAATTGTGTATGAGGGACAAAAATCAGATAAAAATCTAAAATATTATGAATTTTTTACTTTGGTCTAGACAACAAATGTTTTCAGTGAAAAAACTCCAAAAAATATTTGAAAACTGGTTGGAAAAAAAAATTATTTATTTGCCTTTGATAAAATTATATTGGCAATTAATAAGAAGATGATTCTGCTTAACAGAATTCATGTTTTATTAGAAAAAACGTCTAAGAAACTAGAACGAGTAAAACAAACCACTAAAATAGAACTGAAATATGTTCAGATACTAGAAGAGTAAAAAGGAAATACAAACTGTATTTAATGAAGATAATCTTTCAAAAATAAACATTTATGACACTTTGAATATGAATTATTATAGAATTCAGTTATTTTTATCTTTAAATTGTCGTAAAAACATTTAAATATTTTATTGAAAATTATTATTTATTCAAAAGTATTTGAAATAATCTAAATGTTTTACGACACCCCCACTTTTTATGTGTGTTTCCTTTACTCGTCTAGAATCTAACAAATTTCAATTCTAGGCATTATTTAAGTTTATTTCTAGTTTCTAAGAAATGGGGGTTTTTTCTTAACATGAATTCCGACATTTTAATAAAGCACATCTATATCAATTATCGATCTAATTACTCTTCTAGTATCTAACAAACTTTAATTTCATTTGTTTCTGTTTAATTATTCTATTTTCTAATAAACTGAATTTTCTTAACATAAATTCTGATAAGCAAGAATAGTCAATCTTTATGGAAAGCACTTCTTTATCAATTAACAGGTTTCATTAATTACTCTTCTAGTATCTAACAAAACTTCAAATTCTTTGTAAGCGTTTGTGTTTTTACTATTTCTAGTTTCTAATAAACTCATAATAATTTCTCATAACCCGCGTATTTCAATAAAACACTCTACTTTGTAAGTTTACGTTTCGTTTTACTCTTCTAGTACCTAACAAACTTCAACCATACTCTATAGGTGGTAAAGATAAATTGCAGTGTAAAAAAAATGCAATATTGGGGACCCCTAACCCCCCATTCCGATTGCAAACCTTTAAATACCCCTCCTCTTCCTCCTATATAATATATATGAGATGTAAACCCAGCTGGACATTAAGATAATACACATCAATAAATTTCAACTTTGTTTGGTCAAATTTTTTGTCTCTCTTTTTCAAACACGGGAAATATTTGATGGGTGTCGAGGACAGAAAAAAGGACCCAAAAAAAATCCTCTCTTTCTTTACCCCCTTCTCTTTTCATCCTTTCATCCCAAAAAGTTTTCAAAGTTGTTCCCTCAAAACCCCTCCCCTTTATAACCCTTACACAACACACACACACACACACACCCTAAGCCTTCTGTTACTTAAATAAAACTCCCTCAAAAAAAAAGGTTGGGTTAAAAAAAAACTTTCTATAAATAAATGCACCCAGGGTCCGAACCATACTGAGATATTAAAATTAGAACCACCATTTTTTTGTTGTAGTTAACCCTCTCCCTCCCTTTTTTTCTTCTTCTAAATCCATTTCCCAAGATTTTTTGTCCTTCCTTTATGTATTATACTTTGGTGGTGGTGGTGATGGTGGGGTAAAAAAAGAAAACCCGGGGTCCATCTTTTTTTTTTGGTAAGGTTTTCTCTCCCCTTTGATTCCATTTTAACCCCAATTCTTTCAGAACTTCTGGTTCAACAAAAAAAAAACTTTGTACACCTACCTATATGTAAGGGTGGTTTATATATAGAGGTTTAAAAAAAAAAGTTTACCCCTTGTATATTGGGATCCATACTTAAAAATAGATGGGGTAAAAAAAAGATACAATGAGGAATTGTTTCTTGGAAAAATCCCAGTGCACCGTTTTTAGGCCCTACTTCTTTTCTTATTACCCTTCTTTTTTATATTTAACCCCCTCTAAAGTACAAACCCCATTCTTCATATTAACCCCACCTTCCCCCCCCCTTTCTATACTCTTTTCTTTATCAAACTTTTTGTAACCCGTTTTTTTAAGGCAACACAACTTTATAATGGAATCTAACCCCACACACCCTTCTTTTCACCCCTTCTTTTTTTACCCCGTTTATCCCCTTCTTTCTTTTTCTCTGTACTTTTTTTTTTCTTTTGATAGGGATTTTTTTCTCTCACACAATTTTTTGTCTTTTCTTCCTCTCTCAAAAAAGTTTCTTTCATGGGACATCCCATATGTGTAAGCCTTTTTTTAAACTAACAATAGACCAACAGAAGAAAAAAAAATGTCCTTTTGCTACTATTTTTTGACAGGAATAAAACTATAATATGCAAATGAGTTTATATATGTGTATGTGGCTGTCATATATGTAACCAACTATGACTTTTGAATTTCTAAAAAAAATGTCTAAAAATCTTTGTTGGCACCTATTTACATTATATATAAATGAGGGCAAAGGTATGATTCATATTTTGGGGCCCCTTTGTAAGATTTTAAAATATAACATGTTGTGTGTACACCTGCTGCTACTGTTCCTAAAAAAAATAACACCTATATAAAAACTAGAAATTTCAATATACAAACTATACAAAGGCTATGGTAAAATAATTAGCAACCAAATTTTGCAAAATATGCAAAATATCAAAAGCAAACGCTACTCAATCTGTGGCTCAAGTGCTAATTGTGACGTAACACAATCCTGTTTAAACCGACCAACAATGTTTTCTAATTATAAAAAAATACTGGTTAAGAGGCTAGAATTTTCTAGTGGACAACTGATAGTAACCAGTTAACCAGCCTTTTTGATTAAAAAAAAAATAATTGCAGTTGTCCTAATGATGATTACTTCACAATTGGCACCTGGGCCACAAATTGAGCAACATTTGCTTTTGGTATTTTGCATAAAAATCCGATCCCTATAGTAATACAGACTTTTATGTACTTTACAGGTAAATTTTATCAATTTATGGTTAATATTTCATGAAAATCTTTAATGAAATCAAAAAAGTAAATGTTTACATATTCAATGTAGACTAAATAATGGTCAATTAATATGTTTTTTTTTTAAATTAGTTAAAATTTACACGAAATTATCTTATTTTATTAACTCGAAAATGTAGATATCTATATATAACCGAGATTACTAATTTTCTAACAATAAAATAATAAAAATCACCAAACTAAATATCAGTGTAATTATTTAGATTCTTTTGAATGGTTTTGATTGAATCAAAAATTGTGACTATTCTTAATAATAATAATTAAAAAAATTATTAAAAAGAAAATTGACAATTGTTTTTTTAAATATAAGGATTGTTTATTTCTATAAAATATTTTCATGAAATATTGACATAAATTTATGAACTTCAACTTTAATTTAAAAGTTCTGTTATGAAGAAAAGCAAAATTAAGAGAAACTAGAAAGTTTTTTTAAGAAACTAGAAGGGTAACTCTTTCACTAAATAGTATTTTCATGTTGATCTTTTTTTTTTTAAATTAAACCTTTTTATAATTGGAAATAATTTTGAAACTGAGCATGAAAGGCTTATTTTGAAAGATATCAAACATGAAAATATCGTTAAGTGATTAAGTTACCCCTTCTAGTTTCTAAAATACACTTAAGTTTTCACTTCATTTTGCACCTGAAAGGACAGAATAATGTTGTTTTCGTCTTCTTTTTCTTTTACGTTCAATGAATTCTTAATTCTTACGTAAACATTGGCGGTGGCGGCGGCGACGACGGCGGTCTTGGCGACGCCATGTGTAAAAATCCTCATCTCATCAACAAACACACATCATAAACAAGAAATTTATATTTAAAAAAAAACATCAATTGGTAGATTTGCACCTTATACCCTCAATGTACAACCTCCTCCTCCTCCCTCGAAATTTCCTATTCCTCCAACCCTCCTCTCCCTTCTTCCCACCACCCTTTAAGTTCAATTAATGCAAAAATGCCTATCTCTGAAGCTCTCTTTTCTATATTTACCCTGTCAGATTGTATTACAATCCCTTAACCAAATGTGTTGCTTTTAATTAGAAAAAGATAATCGAAGAGAAAACTAAAAACCCTTTTCTATAAAAAAAAAACCCCAAATAAACCTTAAATAAATAAGCAATTTGTGTGTGTCCACAACATCTTCATCCTTATTCAAACAAATTTAAATTAGGCTGGTTTTAAAAAAGGTGTAAACGTGGCTCCCCCCCCCCGCCCCTTTTGAACTCTTTATTTTAGATGGAAAGTAAAATTAAAACCAGAGACTTGTGTTTTAGAAACTAGAAGGGTATATGTAGTTAGTTCAAGCACTTATGGAGTATTTTCATGTTTCGCTATCTTTCAAAATAAGCTTTTTTTATATGTCAGTTTGTAAATGACTCAAATTGGTCTACAAAGTTTATTATGAAAGATAGCAAAAACATGAAAATACTATTTAGTGATGATTCAACTACCGTTCTAGTTTCTAATTAGTAATCACAGTTTTTTATAAACTAGAAGGATAGGCAGTTCAATCACGTATGGAGTATTTTCGTGTTGATAAATCTTTCAAAATAAGCTTTTTTTATGTCAGTTTGTAAATGACGCAATTGGTCTACAAAGTTTATTTTAAAATATAACAAAACATAAAACATACTATTTAGTGAGATTCAACTACCGTTCTAGTTTCTAAACACAGTCTTTTAGAAACTAGAAGGGTAGATCTATCTCAATCACTTATGGAGTATATATTTTCATAAAATAAGCAGCTGATATTTTTGTTAATTTTTTTGGTCTATAAAACGTTTATTTTGAAAAATATTAACAAGAAAATACGTTTTAAGTGATTGGAAGTATAGCTTTCTTAGTTTCTAAAACAAGTTTCTCTTAAAGTTCGAAAGGTTAAAAAGTAGAACTTTGTAAAGAGAGAGAGAGAGAGAGAGAAAAAAATACAACATAGAAAGAAGCAGGTTGATCTTCCATATTAAGACTTAAAATTATGACAAAGATACAAGTCGTTCTCATTTGCATGTTATGCAGAAAATGACTGGAATGAATAGACATGAATAGACAGAAAAAAATGGTTTGCCATCTTGAAAAATAAAAGATTAAAAGTGTGTGTGTGGTCTATGTGTTTGTTATATATATATATATGTCACAAGATGTTTATAATAATACTGAAGATGAAAAAGAAGAGGGCGTTCTGAAACACCTATCTACATGTATATTGCATACAGACTGGAGGGGCCAAACAAACACTCATCTTCAACAAAAAAAGTTGAATATGTTCCGTTTCTTAAACTCAACAGGAACATCACCATTGACTGATAAAAAGATAATGCAGGAACCCCTCCCCCTCCCACCACCAACAAGCAACAACCAACAACAACAACAACCAAAAAAAAACTCAGGGACATGAAGGCCCCAACAACAATAATAATGAATAAACACACATTGCAACTTCAGTCACGGTGTCTATATAATAATATTAATAATAATAATGGTAAAGAGGAGCGCATCTTTTCTTTATATGCTAATCCTACCCATACCTTTTACAAATACTGGAAAAGTAGTTACCATTAATTCACACCACGACTTGAGAGAGAGAGAGAGAGAGAGAGAGAGAGAGGAATTGGAAAAGAAAATAAAAAGGTCACAGGTCAAATCGTGCAACACGCGAAGGTTGCAATATATAGATAGATAGATAGTACCTTATAATCACAATGGGTCCATAAGAGAAAGAGAGAGAGCTATAGAGTTTGGCATATTTCATTGCAACGCGCACGCGTTGTGGTCTCAAGTAAAAAGGACCTCAACCATTGGTCAGATCACACGTCCAATAGTAAAGGGCGCCTTTAGTTGAAAAAGTACAGCAACAACACATATAGAAAATAAAAAAATGGCAGCCATGTTTGAAACTAGGAAGTATTGATTTTTAAGCTGCACACATACACATGTATAATATGCATTGCAAATGCAATGTAATGCATGCATGCATATAAGTCTTCAAGTATGGATTTTTTTTTGCATCATCTAATGAAAAAAAAAGAAGCTTAGATGTGTATATGTGTATATAGGACATGGGATGCGGGAGGTGACGTGTGGCCACGGGTGAAATGGGTGGATGGGTGGTTAAAAAAAACAGCATTAGATCTGAAATAGATCTATATTGCAACCTATAGTAAAAAAAAATCCTGGGGAAGAAATTTGGAAGGTTTGGGTGGAGGTAGAATAGGGAGGGGGTTAAGGATGGGTGTATTTATATAAGAAAAAAAAAAAGATGACTCTTAACGAAGAGAAATCGGAAACTGTACCCCAATACATATGCAAGAACCACCACCACAATTCCTGCAGAAAGAAAGATAGGAAAGAGAAAAAAAACAGCATCACATGTGATGATGGATTCTAATGTGCAGTGAGGGGAAGCAAAAAAATAAGGAGGAGGAGGAGGATAAGGGGGTGAGTATAAGATGATGGAGAGAGAGAGTGAAATATATATATAAAATATATAGGCCTAACATCTTCAAATTTATACTTCCATCTTCTTTTAACCCCACCCCTTATTTTCACCAACCCCCCCTCCCAATACATAAGCATGCATATATTTTTTTTTTGGTATATTCATAAAATATGCATCAGGATGCCTAAACATAAATTCATAAAAAATTATGGACTTCTTATGTTACCCTTCAATTTTTTCTGTAAACATGATGGTTCGAAAAGTTTTGATCTTCTTCTGCGCATGTGTGTGCTTTAAAAAAAAAGTATTGCAATCATCAATATTGTTGGTAACATTTACAGTTTAAATCTAGAATTCAGAGAAATACTACTTTTAAGATAACTATGGTTAAATAGTTTATAGTTAAAATCTTCAACCATTTAAAACTATAGTCTTAGTTTTTTTTAACCTAAACTAATAACTTCGTTTCCATTATATTTTAAGATGTATTACATTTTATTGTAATTTCATTTTTAACACTTAACTGTGTGGTTAAAAGGTTTGATTCAACAAGAAAATTAACTGTAGTTAATATAACCGTGTTTGATTCCACAAGAAAATTAACCGTGGTTATTTTTAACCATCTTTGATTCCACAAGAAAATTAACTGTAGTTAATTTAACCATGTTTGATTCCACAAGAAAATTAACCGTGGTTGTTTTTAACCGTGTTTGATTCCACAAGAAAATTAACTGTGGTTATTTTTAACCGTGTTTGATTCCACAAGAAAATTAATTTGGTTAATATAACTGTGATTTCACAAGAAAATTAACTGTAGTTAATATAACCATGTTTGATTCCACAAGAAAATTAACTGTGGTTATTTTTAACTGCAGTTAACTTTTATAATGGAAAGTTCGATACAGTTCTAACTTTATATAACTACCCTACCCTAAGGTCGGTCACACCTTGTTTCCATTAAAAATAACTAAAGTTAACTAAACAAATTTATATTTTACTGCAACCAAGCTAAAGTGTATTTCTTTTGTGTTTCCATTTTTAAACACTTTACTGACGTTGTGTCACTTCTCGCCGAAATAACGCTTAAAAGAGGTTTAACTTAACTGCAATTAATATTTATATAGAGTATGAGTCAGAATTAAAAAGTCTATTTTCAAAGTATATCCGTCTACTTAAAAGTTGAGTCATTTTCAAACACGCATAAAAAAGCTTATTTTAAAATATATCAACATGAAAAGAAAAAAAAATATGAAGTGATTGTGCTACCCTTCTAGTTTCTAACTCATTGATCATTCCCGTCTTTCAAAAGAGAAACTTGAAATTGTTTTAGAAACTAGAAGGATAACTCAATCATTTAAAGGTGTTTTTTCACGTTGATATCTTTCAAAATAAGCTTTTTATAGACAAATATTTTAAAATATTGTCTGCTTTAAACTGGGCCAGTTTCCAACTGACATAAAAAGCTTATTTTAAAATATATTCAACTTGAGAATATTCTTAAGTAATTGAGCCACCCCTTTCTAGTTTCTAAAACACAAGTTTCTCTTCATTTTTCAATTGAAAAGACAGAATAATCAAGATTGACATGACGTCACTGATAAGAGAAAAGCCATTCAATAAAATGCCCTCAATTCCAAAAAAGTACAAATATTCGCCAAAAAGAGGTTTAAAAAAAGTTGAAACTGATTCAACATTTGTTTAAACCTTCTTTTTGGTGAATATTTTCACTTTTTGTGTTTTTTGAGTCGCCATCTTTCTTTTCTTTTCGTTTTTGGAGACAGTGTTTTTTCATCAATTTTTCTTCAAGTTTCTCATCATTTCAGGTAAATTAATGTATTTTAATTAGTTGTAGATTATATTTAACTACAGTTTTACATAAAAATAACGCTGTTTCGATGCAACTATTGATGAGAAACGGCTAATTTATGGTTTAGCTAAAGCAGTACAACGAATGTGGTTTTCTCACTTCAATTGGCCTAACATAATGAACCAAACCTCATAATAGTGAATAAGTGGGGGCCACGTTTGTACTGTTATTAGTCGCCATATTGAATTTATTTTCTCCTTTATTAAATAGAAATGCATTAAATTTATCCATAGGAGAAACAATTGTTATTTTTTCACCAGTTTAAATTTTCACCGAGTACAAATTTTTTTACCAACAATTGGAAACAAAGCCTAAAAGTAAAAATATTTCCGAATTCATATTTTTACTGTAACATTGCACATACACACATTTGATACTGAAACACTTCATTTAAATTGCTAAAGGTAAAAAAAAGAGAGAAAAACTTTCACAATGTAGGAAAGATAGAGAGAGAGGCTATATTTTGAAACACATCAATTGATATGTTACAAAATATAGCCTCTCTTACGGGTATATCCAAAAAAAATGGGAAAATAGTTTGAAAGATCTCAACAACAACAACAACAAAAAAATCCTTGTGACAAGAATTTACATATAAAAATATATATACACATAGAAGTCTTAGGTGAGTTTCACCCCGTCCCCTTAAACCCCCTTAACCCCCCCCCCCTTTATCTTAGTAAAGAAAAACACTAAAAATCAACTACCGAATATATAAAATATGCATGACCACTTCTCATTTTTTATTTTGTAACATTTTTTTCTCTTCTTTTTCTTTGAAGTGTCCTTAATTTGTACAACAAGAAGAAACAAATTCTAAAGAATATTCTATCTATCTATCTATCTATCTATCTATCTATCTATCTATATATAAACACACACTAGACTAGAATATACAAAATGGTTTTCTATTTATTTAGGCCTATATTGCGAACCCACAAACATCAAACATCTTTATATATAAAAAAAAAACCTTCATATTCAAGAATTTTGTGATAGGGTCGTCATATGTGTGTGTTATTTGACAGGTGATGAGGAGAATATATTTTTATAATATTTATATATTTCTCCAATATATACTGTAAAAGTTTTGACATACACAGAGATTTATATTTGGACGCCTCAAAAAAAACCTATACATAAAACCTGAAGTTAAAATTCAAAAGTTTTACCTATGGGGGGGGGGGGGGGGGGGGGTATATACCATATAAGACTAGAAAGAGAGAGAGAGAAAATCTACTCTCTTTTGCAAGTTATAATAAGAAAAGATGAGAGAGTATATTTGCATAAATAGTTTGACTGAAATGACATGAAATCACTGGAGAGAGAGAGTGTTTTGGGTACTTATGATTGCATATTTATGTGTGCTTATTAAAGCGCATGCGCACAAAACACCTGTCAAACATTTCAAGAAAAAAAAAGTTCAATATTATAAGTTTTCTAACCAAAACCCTCTTTTTCTATGTAAAACTCTCAAAATAAACCACTCTCTCTCTCTCTCTCTCTGACATTTCTTCTTTTTAAAAGTTGCATTTTTTCCCCCTCATCATCTTATCATTTTTTTAGCCATTTTTTTTTTCTTTCTTGAGGATTTAATATGAAAATCATCATCATTCCATTCCATTTATCCTCATATAGTCAGATATAAGATCTATTTACATTTTTTAAAAAGTTTTATTTTTCTCTCCAATATTGAAAAATATGCAAAATAAAAAGTTTCTAATTCTGATTTTTCTCAAGAAACTTCTCAATGTTCGGATTCCATCTCAACAAATACAAAAATATCCACAAAATCATAAAAGAAAAGTTATGTAAAATTGTCAATCAAAATCGTAAAAAGAAATATTGCAAAAGTTTCATAAAACAACATCATTCATAAAGTTTCCTTTAAGGTTCTTGGCACACTACACACACAAGTGATTTTGAAAAGACTTTTTGGCGACAAAAAGAAGTCAAAAAAATCGCGTGAGGATGTCGTTAGTACAATGTATTTTCTATGGAAAGACGTTAACGTTGGCACACTTGAGTTAAAAGTCGCCTGTGTGTCAAGTGTTGTCATACTACATAAAAAACATTACGAAGATACCTTCGACTTCATTTTGTCGCCGAAAAAATCTTTTAAAAGTCACCTGTGTGTTTTTTTTTCCAATCGTAAATCTTCCATTTTGTAGATCTAGATCTATTATCATTTTAAAATCAATTTGCAAACAAAAAGTAACCAATTTTCAATGAAATCATGTTTTCAAATTAAACTATTGCAATATTTAATCTTGTTTAGCCATAAAACATTTAATGAAGATAATTTTAGAAAACTGGTTACATTGCTTATAAAAAGGTTTAATATTAAAAAAGAGGGCTAAAAAAACGTTAAAAGTTTTTCTTCTTCCAAAAAAAAAAAAAAGATCATAAAGAAAAATCACACCAAATGACAATCAAAATCGTGAAGAAAAAAAATTTCGAAACAATAAAAAAAATTTCATTCAAAAAGTTTCTATTTCGTATATCATTTTACAAATTACTTTTGATCTTCTCAATTTTGCAAATCAAATAGGACCTAATTTTCAATGAAATCAATTTTTCAAACTAAACTATTTTAATCTCATGATGAAGTACAATATTTGGAAGATTGCTTATTTTGCAAAATGTTTTATAATATTAAAAAAAAAGAGGGTTAAAAACTTCCAAAAAAAAAAGTTTGTCCTCTCTCTTTCAGCATCCCTATACATTTAGGCCTATAAAGATAGAAAGAGAGAGAGAGATAATAGTATAAATTGTACTTTTCATGATTAAAACCAACTGTTTTCTTAAAAAAAAGTTGGGATTTCTCTCTGGATAATATAACTATAATAATGTGAACCTATAATAATAATAATATATAATCTTCTGACGCATTTTCTCAGTTGGGTTAAATAGGGAGAGAGAAGAGTTTGGGAGGAGGAGGAGGAGGAGGAGGAGGAGGAGGTAAAAAAGAGGACTTGGATTGAAATAACGGTTCCCTAAAGACAGGACCATTTTAACTTTTATCTGAAAACACAAAATGAAACATTTGCCTCTTTCTCTCTCTTTTTTTCTCTCATTCTAGTATATAAGAATAGTGCCCCAATGTTTCTTAAATTGCCAAAAAGTCAACTTCATCATAGGAATGGATAGAGAGAGAGAGTTGTGTATTTAGAGATGGGGAGGAGAAGGGGGAGGGAGGGCACACATACTATAAATGGGCCTCCTCTACTTTTTAATTCCCAAGTAGGCTATTCAGTTGTCCGGAATCTGTTTTCTTCAGATATAGATGCTTTTTTTTTTAAAAAAAGAAAAAACCCTCCTTTTAACATTCATTTTGTTGATTGCTATATAACACAAGAGTAAACTTTAAAGGGGATATTTTTAGAGGGAGGGGGGGGGGGAGAGAAAGATGGTTCCTTCCTTCTTATATAGATCTAAAT
This sequence comes from Brachycybe producta, assembly GCA_036925085.1. NCBI lineage: Eukaryota > Metazoa > Arthropoda > Diplopoda > Playtdesmida > Andrognathidae > Brachycybe > Brachycybe producta. Next base: position 173,131 of record JAUPFP010000006.1, read on the forward strand.
TGGGGCAAAAATGTCTTCATTTCGTTTTTGGTCCACCCCTTTCTTTATCATCATCATTCATTACACTATATTACCAACATATAGTGGATCTGAAAAAGCTTAAATTGTACTATATCCCTCCCCTCCCTGTCTTTCTCTCACTCCACTCTTCATATCGTAAATTTTAACGTTTTATATTTTCAAAAAGAAGAAGAAACTTCCAATATCAGAGTTAAAATTGATAGCTCATAGTTTTAGATATATTTATTTAATTTGACAGTTAAAAGTGGCTCAATATTTTTTAACATGTTACTATTTTTAGAAAATTGTTATAGACTAGAATAGTAAGTTAATTCTATGTATTAGGTTGGAAACTAAATCGTTGTTGCTTTTTTTTTACCACAATTTCATTTCAGATTTAAAAAAAAAAATTAAAATTACAATCAAAAATTTAAAATGAATGTTTTTTCTTCTCATTTCTAAGGCTCGGATTTTTATGCAAATATTAGCAAATATTTCTCAATTTGTGGCCCAAGTGCCAATTGCGAAATAATCATCATTATTAGAGCAACTGTAATTATGTTGATTTTTTCTGATAAAAAATAAGGCTGGTTAGAGGTTATAAGATGTCTGGTTACTATACCTATTGTCAACTAGAAAGTTCTAGCCTCTAACCAGTGTTTTTGATTGAAAAAAAAACGATAATTGTTGGTTGATCTAAACGGAGATTGTTTCTTCACAATTGACTCTTGAGCCACAGATTGAGAAACCTTTGCTTGATAATGCATACAAATCCGAGCCCTACTTATTTGTAATTAATTTTAAATTGCAGTTTCATATTTTTTTTTTAAAAAAAATTTAATTTGAAAGAAAAATTGTGTGGAAAAAACAACCCCAGCAACGATTTAGTTTGCAACCTGAGGCCTCATTACAGAAATATACTACTGTCTTATGACTAGGGTTCGGATTTTGATGCAATAACAACCGGAATGTTTCTCCAGTTCCTAATTAAAAACAATGGTTAGAGGCTAGAACTCTAGTTAACAATTGATAGTAACCAGACATCTAGCCTCTCCAAACAGCCTTTTTGATTAGAAATAACATAATTGCAGTTGCTCTAATGATGATGATTATTTCGCAATTGGCTCTTGAGCCACAAATTGAGAAACATTCCTTTTGATATTGCATCAAAATCCGAGCCCTACTTATGACATTAAATTGTCATATGACTATTTATTTATTTAAAAAATTAAAAAAATTCTTAGAAACTGTTCTAGTTTCTAATTTCTTACAGTAGACTTTAAAAACACTTGCAGTATTTTCAATAAATTTCAATATTTTAATCAATGAAGGGGGGGGGGGGGGGAGAAGTAGGAAGAAATAGCCTAAAAGTGAAATGAAAAACGTCAGCCATTGGACAGACTTGACAGTGAGTGTCGTCCACGTTCCAAAATTAAAATACCCATGTGGCGGCCGGGGGTCTTGACTCAGAGATTTGCTTGCAATTCTATATATATTTTCTATATATGATAATGAAGAGAAAGTACCTTACAGGACCCAACGAATCGTACGATTGGACAAAACCAAATCATCAAATTTAATGGTCCGTACGCCTATAAGCAACCCATGAAACCACCCCCTCCACCTCATATACCAAAAAACCCCAGGGTTCTCCTCCTCCTCCTCCTTTTCTCTTAATGGCCAACCATAAACTACAGTTGCCAATATTCAAAACAGTTGTATTTTTTTTTGTATTATAGCAAAAGATAATATAAACCACCCCCACCTCCATCTTGAAATCGTTTTCAATTCCCCCCCCCCCCCCCAAAAAAAAGAGAAATTCATATGTCAGAAGCATATAGCCAAAATAATTGAAATACCCTCTCACAAAACCACTCCTAACAACCCACCTACAATTTGAAATTATTAGACATTTTTTTTTCTGTTCCTCAAAAAAAAAAAAAAACCTAATAAGTTGTAGGGTTCGAATTTTTACGCAAAATATCAAAACAAATGTTTCTCAATTTGTGGCTCACAAGTGCCAATTGTCAAGTAATCATCATCAATATTAGAAAAAATGCAATTATGGCTTTCTAATAAAAAAAGAAGCTGGTTAGAGGCTAGATGTCTAGTTACTATCAGTTGTCAACTAGAAAGTTCTAGCCTCTAACCAGTGTTTTTATTTAAAAAAAAAAGAATTGTTGGCTGATCTAAACGCGGGATTGTTACTTCACAATTGACTCTTTGGTCACAAAGATTGAGAAACAGTTGCTTTTGATATTTTGCATAAAAATCCGAACACTACTAATAAAAAACCATATATCGTGCAAAATAGAAAATCCATTTTTCTCTTTCAGAATTCATCTTGAACATATTTCATATTTAAATGCATTTAACTTTTTGAATCCATTAGTATGTTTTAAGCTCTAAGTAGCAGTGGCGCCATCTATTAGCTATACTCACTCAATGCACCTTCTTAATTTTTATTATATTATTATGGTTTAACGGAGATCTAAATTGCTAAACGCCTAAAACTAATTTTAACTATATGCAAACTAGTTTTAATTGGTAAATTACCTTGGTATCCCCTAATTCCAAGGTAATTTATTGTGAAAAATATAAAAAGCCGAGATTTTTTTTTTGGTGAAAAATCAAAAATGGTTGAAATGGTTTTTTTTGGAAGGTGGCCTAAGGATGAGGTGGTAAAAGTTATGTTTCAAGTCGTTTAAAAAATGTCACGATATTTGGAAGTACGGGGAAAAAAAACCGAGCCCCACAAAAATGCAATGATAAAAGGGCTGATATGGTGGTGGTGGTGGTACCAGTGCTGCCACCACCACCACCACCTCTACCCAATCATTTTTAATGAGTTTCAACTGTCTTGCCAAATAAAAAAAAAACAACGTTTTTCTCTTATAATATTGACAAAAAAAGGCACACATATTGCATTCAAACCAGGTCCATGTAATAAACCCCACCCTGGACGCCAAAAAAACACCAGAAAAAAAAACCATAAAAAGAAATCCCAATATAGGACAACAGCAGTAGCAGAGTAACAATACCCATAGAAATAGATGGATGGATGGGGGTAACATCTGAGACACCTCCTGTTTCATGTTAACCGTAAATAGGACTGCATGCAAATGACCCTCATTTACAAAAAACAATCTCTCTCTCTCTCTGTCTCGCTTTCATTTTTTGCTATATTGCAAAATGAACTTCAAATGCCAACACCAAACACACAAAAAAACTCTTTAAATTGAACTATGTAAAGGCAGCCATTATAAAAAAAAGGGGGAAATGGGAGGGACATTTGCATAGGCAAACATATAATCCTGTCAAAAGACCCTACCACCCCCCCCCCCCCCCCCCCCCTTTTTCCAAACTTCCAATTATTTTCAATTTGATATCTCTGTCTCATTTCAACATTTTTTTATGGTCTTATTTGTTTGGCCATTTTTAAATGTCTTTTTGTTGCTGTAAAGCTCAATTATTTAATCCATTTAGAATTTGTAAACCAAAATAAAAAAATTTATTTTGTAAAAAAAAGACATTCTAGTATTTATCAGTGATACCGCGCCAAAATGGTTTTAATCAGTTGTTCTGTATCAATGTACTATAGACAATTTCTAGAAAAATCTATAGTAAAATTACATTTAACATAGTTAAAACTTACTGTAATTATTTTGTTATTTTAAACAGTGTGCAAATTGCCTAGAATTCTACTAGTGATACTTAACGTTACATTTTTATTATTAGTTATCACATCATCAAGAATATGAGCCAATTTTCACCACTTAGAAGTAATGTTATAGATATAGGAGCAACGACAACAGTTATACCTAATTAGAGGCTAATTTTCTAGACACTATATTGTGTGTTGACTGACAAACTCTAGCCTTGAAGCATGCCTTTTTTGATTGAATAATAAAAAAACAATTTCTGTTGCAAAGAATAAAAAACGTAAAATCATATAAACATAATAATGTTTAAAAATTGTCTTGGTCGTTTTAGTTATTCTACACATTGCCTAGAACATCTACTAAATGTGCATATTTATTACCAAATTAGTACTTCTATGAACTGATATCAATTTATATATCATGTGCAAAATATGGCTGATTTTGCCCTTACACCTTGTTTTCACTACAAATATTAACTGCAGTTAAAATAACAACGGTTACAGTTAACTGCATACAACGCTTGAAGTGGTATTTGTCTGTGTTTCCATTTTTAAGTCACTTTTATTTGTGGTTAAAATGATTTTGTTTCATTTTCTGTTAAGCAGTTTGATGCATTTTATGAAATTTTCATTCCTCATTCAGTTAAAAATTGAAGTGGTTCTCACTATCCGCCATGTTGTTTGTAGGCTAATTTGTCTGAACACAGGAAGTGACATATTTAACCAATTTAATAATATTGATTAACCCACATTGAATGTCAAAACGCAGTTAACTCCACTGTTCAGAGAGATATTTAACCATGATTAGTAATAGCGAAATTTGTTTCCACTAGAAAATTAACTGTGGTTAACTTTTTAACTGCAATTCATTTTTGTATACAGTGGAAACAAGGTATTTTTATTAGGAGGTTAACTCAGTCACACACAAAAAAAACCGTCTTCTTCCACTGTTTGGTCCCATTTATATTTTTTAAAAGGAGTCGTCGTGTGCGAGTCTATTTACCGCCCCTTGAATGACACCCCCTGTCCGCCCTTTTTCTACTGTGTCCCTCTCTTTTTACTCCTCTCTTTTTTGGACTATTGGCACCAATTGACCTTTGTCCTCATTGGACGATGCCCTTTGCATGAGGCGGGACTCTCCCCTTTGGGTTTCTATGTGTATTAAGAGAAGAGGGGGGAGAGGAAACACACATAAATGAATGGAAGCGGACCACTCTGTATATTAACCCCCCCTTTTCCCTTTTAACCCCCCCCCCCCCCCTTACTCCATGCAGTTCACAAAACACAACAATAGCCCTTAATAATAGGCACGGGTTTAAATACACACAAACAGACCCAGGTTACATGATAACTCACGATGTTAAAAATAAAAAGGAAAAAAAACAAAAACAAATTGAAACTGACTTAAATTTAACAAAGTAACTGAGTTACTTTTTTTTTTTAAACTTGAATTACTGTAATTTAATTACAGTAATTCATTATATTTGAGTAAATTATTTCAGATTTTTTTTTAAAAAAATGTGAAAAACTAATAAAAAGGTAACAAATATTGCTACATACCTTTACATTGCATGACCACAAACGGTCTAGTCAATCTGAAAAATAATACAAAATAATTAAATATCTAAAAATGGTTAAGGTGTGTGTGGGTTTTGAAATCCTGAAATGTGGTTCTATTGACTTTGAGAAGCAAAAAAAATGAAGAAAAAACTTGAATGTGTTTTATAGAAACTAGAAGGGTTATTTAATTTTTTTTATTTTGAAAAAAATATCAACGTAAAAATACTATTAAGTGATTCAGTTACCCGTTCTAGTTTCTAACACACAATTTTTCTTTATTGATGTTGGCTCTTATGAAACTGTAAAATAAACCGAATTCTTAAATTAACTAAAACATCTTAAGAAGAACTTTAGAGTGTTTTAGAAACTAGAAGAGTAGCTCAGTCACTTAAGGGTATTTTCATGTTGATATCTTTCAAAATAAGCTTTTTATGTTAATTTAAAAATAGCCCAACTTTAAGCAGACGATTTTTTTTAAATTTTCGTCTATAAAAATGATTCAGAACTTCAACCAGACCAGAATTTCGAAACTAGCACTTCAATAAAAAATATCTTAAAACAAATATAAATTTATTCTTTTTCTCCTAATTTTAAAATTTATATTTTTTTTTTCAAAATTTTAATTTAATTTATATCATTTTTTTTTAACAATAGATAATCGTCTATACCTTTAATCTGCTCCTAAACCCCCTTAAACCCCTTTATACTCTCTCTTCTAACCCCTTCCAATAATAATAATAATAATAAATAAAGGTCAATATATTCTCTTATTTAAATATGATTTTAATATTAATTAATTTAATATAATTTAAATATAATATAAATTTAATTAAAGAACCAAAAATAATGAAAAAAAAATGTTCAAAAACGACAAGAAAGAAAAAAAATTCTCCATTTTATTTGGTGAAAAATAAATTCACACAAAACTTTCTTTTCTTCTTTCTAGTTTCGTCTTTCTAGTTTCTTTTTTTTTTGTTTAAATTTTCCTGACTGAAATTCATTCCCCATTAAAAGAACATTTTCAGACAAACAACAGCTGTATTAACAATAACAACAAGAAACTAAAAGAAGCAGAAGAAAAAAAGCCCATTTTCCAAATTAACAAATGAATGGGTCAATGGCGTCTCCTCGGTCTGAGCACCAAAAACATCATCATTTCCAGCTGCAAAATGAATGACGTCAAAAGGCAAAAATATATAATAAAATAGGACCTAAACCAACCCCCTCCTATTCAGCCACCCCCCTCTTCTTTAAGGGCATTTTTAACAGACAGATACAATCCCCCCCTTAAACAACCATTGATTACTAGTGATTAGGACCTATATTAGTTTAAAACAGGAAAAGATTAGTTCAAACACATCACACATATATAACAAAATAAAATGTTGCAATTTGCATTATTTATCACAACTTGAGAGAAAGAAAAAAACCAATTTCATGAATAATCTTTAAAACAAGTTGATGACAATGCAGAAAATACATTATTATAGGTGGGGGTGGGCAAGGGGGTTAAGTTAATCTTGGTAAAAACTCTTCTCAACTTTCATTTTGTCTGAATTCTTCAAAATTGCAAGGAAATTACAAATTGAATTTGAACCTGGCTCAGGTTGTCTATGAATCATCTGGTTCATTCATAAACAATAGGTTCAAATTCAATTTGTAGTCGACTAAAATAGAAAATTATAGTCAAAGTAAACTAAAAAGAACCATTTATTTATAGTTAGTTTTAGTTAGATCTACGTCCTAAAGACCGGGTCCACATCAAGCTGATAAAAGTGCAACATTAAGTTCGAGACAAACACAAAATACAACAAAAACACTATGAAAAGCCGACTTTGAAAACAAAACAAATCTGAAACAACTGTCAGCAGTTACTCAAGACAAAACCGCAACAAATATGTGTTTCTATGGCTGTATTACGGAAACCACCGCAGTTGTTCAGTTCCGTTGTTTTAATACCAACTTGTCCACACTGCCACAGACAAGAGTTGATAAAATGTTGCATAATACACAGACAAAAACAGACACAAACCTTTTGACTAATTTACCGACTTGAAGCCGGAAACATGGAATAGTTTGTAAAAAAAATAAAATTGAAGACAAAACAAAAACAAAACACAAAAGTTGCAGAAATGTTCTAGAATTGTCGCCAATTTGTCCTGAAACCCTGAGTTTCTCTGCTTTTGTTTTTGTTTCGTCAGCTTGATGTGGATCTAGCCTTACATCCGAGTATAATATGAGGGATGTTCTACGATTAGCGAGTTATTTGCTTTAACTAATTCAACTAATTAGTCATTTTAGATTACTAAAATTTTAGTTGTACACAACAGCCTAAAGCATATAATTATCATTCATTTGTAGCAAAATCATCAATGCAGCTTTTCAAGTATAGAGTGTTTAGTTGTTTTTAGTTTTTTCGAATCAACCATATTTTTTGGTTGACTAAATTAATTAGTCAACTAAACTAAAACATCTATGTATGTCTATGTAGATATTAATAGAAATAGAAATGTTCTATGATTTGTATAATTGACTTAATTTGACAAATTGGTCATTTTTAGTCTATAGAGACTAAATATTTATAATTTATTTCATTTATTATATTTTATTATTGTATTCTTTATTATATTTTAACTTTATAGTTAAAGTTTATTGTTTCACAGTTGCGTATATCAATGACTTACAGAACTATTTAGCTCTCAATCTTTTTAGCACTTATATTTAGCTTTGTTTCTAGTTAATTAAACCAATGTTCAAAATCATCATTTATTAAATTTTTTATTTCCTTCACGAATAAAAAAATAACGTATGATGACCAAATATTGCTTATTATTAGAGGGTGGGGGACGTATCCTAAATTTTCTCGAATCCGAATCCTAAAAGGTTCTCGAATCTCTCATAAGAATCCTATATTCATCAAGAAGATACAAATTAATGAAATAATATTAAATATTAAATTATTAATAATAAAAAACAAGTGTGGCTTCACTCAGGGGTCGCCACAAGGTGATCCATTGGTGATCCGGATACCACCATCGAAATTGCAACAATCGCCGGTTTGTTTTGTTAGTGAACACTTCTATTGGATGTCAATGGAGTTAAAACTAATTTTAACCAAAGTTTTTAACAGAATTTTTTAGGTTAGGATTCGAAAGATTCGAAACACGAAAAAAGCGCGAAGATTCGAGTTTTCGAATCACGAATATTCTTTCAAGATTCGCGGGATTCGACGATCCCATTCCCTACTTATTATAGTTAGGGTCTATATTTTTTTTTCTATTTATTCTTTTATTCGCTTTTATTTAATTTAATAATTATGTTTGTTTGTCCTTCTGAAATATTTGAAAATATAATTCACACTGCACGGAGTATTTGAACCCATGACCAACGTATAACCAACATAACCATAGCCAGAGACATTAACCACTACACGAACAACACAAAACACGATTACATCTTGTTTCACTTTTTAGACCTTTTTTTTGCATAAAAACCGAGTAATCACAACAAAAACCATGTTTATTGTTTCATTTTCTTCTTTTACTTAATTTCTAAATTCCTGATTAGACGAAGAGAAAAAAAACATTAATAATTATATAACACAAAAAAATGCAAAAACCTCCAAACCCTCCCCCTATATTATAATAATACACAAATAAAAATAATATTCACAATTAGGGTCTTATTGCAATTTGTTTTGTTTTTGTTGTATAAATCTCATATTTAAAAGATTTCTCTTTTTTTTTTGTTTGCAATCTGAATGAAGTAAAGAAAAATTACAAAAATGTTTTTTTTCAATCCACATCTATCTTGTAAGATGAAATTTCGCTTTAATGAAAATTACATAGAGAATCTGAAATAATTCTTCTGATTAGAATAAATAATAAACTTGTTTTTATTTCAAAGAAGAAAACAACAATCCATTCTTTTTTTTTATTTTTGTATCAAATGTATTCGAATTAAATGCAAATTGGCTTATAAAAAGAAAAAATAACATCCGTTCTTAGAGTTCGAATTAAAAGAAAAATCCACAAAATTTGATTTGATATTGTTACTTAATAATGTATCAATATATCAAATCAAATTCAAACAATTTGTTATTTCTTTAGAAATGAAAGAAATCGTGTATTTTTTTAAAATTTACAAATCAATCATCCAAAATAAAATTAAGTATTGAGAATTTGACAAAAGGAATTAATTTAAATTAATTTTGGAAAATAATTTTAATTCACTACATTCCTTTTGAATTTTTTTTTTGTAATTTGTAATTGTAATTAATTACCTTTTCTTCAAATGAAAAATGTAATTACTTTTGATTTTTGTATTTAAACTATTTTTTGTTCTCAAACTAATTGGAATTTGCGTTAACTATTTATTATAATCATAAGTGTAGTAATTGTTTTTTTTTAATACTTTTGCATTTTCGCAATTTACTAATTTCATCAGATTAATTAATTGAAAAATTCAAATGAATTGAGAAAAATATGAAATTGTAATTACTAATTAATTTTTTTTGTTGGAATTTAGTAATTGTTAATTAGCAAAGTTAACAATAACTAATTTTTAAAATGAAATTAATTATTATTTCATATTTTTCTCAAATGTATTTGAATAATTAATTACTCAGCAAGCAACCTAGATAGAGAGGGGCCTATGGCAGAGAAACAAGAGTCCAAATGCAGCAAGCAGCTTATGAAATGAGGCAACTGAATCAGCGCCAAATTGAACAACCGCCAAACTGAATAAACGCCAAACAATTGGTGATTATTGTTTGTCGTTTGTTTAGTTTTCTCGCTTATTCAAAAATTTGGCGCTTATTCAGGGGTTTGTTTCAATTTTGGCGAATATTCATTTTTGGTTGTTATTCAGTTTAGGCGTTTCTTCAATTTGCCGCTTATTCAGTGCCACCTTTTCAAATGCATTATGTTAAAATAATTAACCACCATAAAAAATTAGTGAACACCCAACAAAAAAAAACACTGCGAAAAAAAAATTGACATAAAAAAAAAAGGAAAAAAAAAACCTAAGAAATTTTATTTAAAAAAATGCTTTATAATAAAAAAAAGGACCCAACTTTTTCACCCCCAAAAAAAAAAGGTCTCTTAGAGAAATAGATGAAAAAAAAGAACTAAAAAATCTCCTTTCCTAAAGATGTATGGAGAAGAGTGTCCTGAAAAATAAAATGAAATTGAGGGGAGGGGAGTGGGGGTAGTCTTTGAATAAATACGAAATAAAAAACTAGAAAGGAAAATTTTTTTGCAAATGATGGGTTGTTGTGGTGGTGGTACCACCCTCTCAAAATGGTACTGCCACCACCACCCCCCCCCCCCACCCTCACATCCAGAAATGGTTCGATTAAACTTTTCTAACTAATATATATGAAAGATATGGTGAGAATATTGGGTGAGGGTGGCCCAATATATAATATAATAATGTCGTCTATTCATTGGTCGGTTGTCATGGCAATATTTACTTGAGGAGTCGCCAAAATAATAATAAAAAAAAATACTCCCATCTGACTGACCAAAAATGCAGAGTTCTGATTGGACATAAATGATGGTTGAATGACTTCACATAGACTAAAATAGTAGTACTGTACCAGAAAAAAAAAGTACCATTGTTGTTACTCTTTACTAAAAATACAAAAGGAGGAGGAGGGGAAACATTCCTCTAAGAGAACCTTATGCATGGTTGAGTTCCATCCCGTTACCATGGTAACCATCTTCGATTTTTCCCATATACCATCTCATCACAAAAAAAACTCAACTCTGTCTCTATCTATCTTACCTAGTCAATGTATGAAATAAGAGAGAGACTTAAAAAAAACTCAATCCCTAAATGTAAGATAAGATGTTTACACTTACCAAGCCTCCATCTCTCTCTCTCTCTTTATAACAATATGGTTCTCAAAATGTGGCCCTATACCTTTACCCAGAAGCCCCTTCTCTTACACCTTTATGTATACAAGAGTGTAGTAGGTCACTTTGGTCCAAATTCAAGAAGAAAACTTAAAAGACACAGTCTACAGACATTCGGTGACCCATTACAGTGAGAATGACAGTAAATTGTTATATATTTAAGCTCATATAAAAGCAAATTACAAAAAAAAATGCTATTATGACAAATATTGTCATATGACTACTACTGGCTTGTGTACATCATAAGACACGACAGTCATAAAACTACTCACATGCACTACTCACAGTCATAACACTACTCACATGCAGTGATATAATTTTTTTTTTACTTTTTCTGTAAAAAAAGTCATAAAAATAGGCATTTAAGTGATACACATTTACCTTTCTAGTTAATAAAAACACTTTTCATCATTTAGAAAAATAAATCTAACAAAAAAAAATGTCACGGTTAAAAAAAACTGGAAAAGTTAGCAAAAGTTGGCAATTTTTAAAATGCCCAACAAAACCGTTTATTTTGAAAAATACTTGGTAATGGATTTCTATATATGCTCTTCTAGTATGTAACTGACTTAAATTATATCCTAGAAAATAACTAATACCTCCGTTTCTACTACGAAATTTAACTAGTTAGCATGGTTAGGATTGATCAAGTAAGTGGTGGCTTGTGAGCCAGTAAGGCCCTTTAGCACACAGACCACTTTTTAACTGCAACATGAAGTCGAAGATGGTTACAATGTATTTTCTATGGAAAGACTCAAAAGTGGTCAGTTTTGACGACAACGCGACTTCATTTTGGAATTTCAAAAGTGGCCGGTGTGTTTGTTCCAACTCAAAAAAAAAATTAACCAACATTCATTTTCTGATGGGAACAAATGTGGTTATATTAACTACGGTTAAATTTCACTGAACAATGAAGTTAAATCAACTAACTGCATTGAACAATGTTAACCACCATTATTGAATGATTAAATGTCACTTCCTGTGTATTTAAACCAAATTTAGCATACAAACAACATGGCGGATAGTGAGACAGCACTCCATTTTTGACTTACGATGAATAAACAATTATGCATTTTATGAAATTTTCAACAGGAAGTGTCACAAAATCAATTTAACCACAGGTAAAAGTGTCTTTAAAAATGGAAGTACCACTTCAAACTTATCTGCAGTTAACGATAACCTTGGTTATTTTAACTGCAGTTAATTTCTGTAATAGAAACTATAGTTATAATACCTTGTACACACGTGAGTTAAATTAAATGTGTTTAGGTGAATTATACGGAATCCAGTTAAGGACATGAACCACAAATAAAAATTGACTTTATTATTAATATTTTTAAATTGAAAAATACTAAATCAATATTTTGTCAATAGTTTATATAAATTATATTTAAGTATTAACTCAATATTTTCAGATTAATTAACTGAAAAAATTCAATTCGACATATTGTTTGTTTGCCCTTCACGGGGCTCTGTAGAACACGTTTATTATTTAAATGCATTTAAATTATCACGTGTGTGTGTGTGTGTGTGTGTACTAGGTATTAGGCTTCATATAAGATATTACTAAATTATTTCAGGTACGCACACTTTCCTCAGCGCTTTTTCTAATTTCAGGTGTGAACTTGAATTAGGTGGAGCAGACCTAAAAAAAAGCCTTATGGCGGGTAGGCGGCCTTCAATGCTATTACACTATACCAAATTATGAAAACAAAAAGTGGCCCTTTTAGATAAATATATTGAGAATAGTTCATTTTGAAAAACTGTAAAGAAAGTTTTTTTTTTCTTAATATACCTTAGGTTATTTCTCTCGTTTTCCCTGTCTTATTTTTCACTATATTTCCTTCTTTCATTCTATCTCCGCCTCCAAACTATTTATTTTGGAATCTCACTTTTCTATAGAAAAAAAAAATCCAATCGGAATTGAAATTCTTGTCTTTTGGGTCTAAATTCTGGACTCAACAGAAATGTTTTTAAACCAATCAGAAAACTGGAATCAAATCGATACATTTGCATAAAATGATACACACAGGGAGTTTTCGCCTCTGAACTTCCCCCATCTTTTTTTTTTATTTCATTAAAATGAATTTTTTTTTTCTTCTTGTGTATTTTTTTCATAAAAGCAAAAAAAAGAGGGGGGGGGGAGAGACACAGAATATTTTATTTTGAAATGTTTCTTATTTTTTTTTTTTTTCTAAAGAAAATTCAGTTCCATTAAATGAAAACCATCAAATATTACTTGTATTTATTTATCCACCATCTTTGAATCAAGAAGAAGAAATAGGTTTTGAAGCTGATGTATATTTTTCAAAATATACAATCAAATACGGGTTTTATTTTTAGGACCATTTTTTTCTATCAACAACAAAAAAAATTTGTAATTTATCTTTTTACAAGATCATTTCACTCAAAAAAAATTTAATAAGATTGAAATTTAGAAAAAAATTTAAAAACCACTCGGGGGAAGAAAAAAAAATCAATAAATTACCATTTTTGGATTTCAATATTTTCAAAAATTAAAAATTTAGAAAATTAAATCAATTTAAGGTGGTTTTTTTTAAGTGTAAACAACTCCCTCTCAAACTATTGATTATTAATCTGATTTTCAAAGTGCAAAAAATGAAGAAAAAATTGAACGTTTTTTTAGAAACTAGATGGGCAAGCTAGCTATAGCTCAATCATTTATAATTTAATATTTTCATGTTTTGATATCTTTCAAAATAAACTTTGTCTATAAGGTAAAATTTTTTTAAAAAAAATAGTTTGTTTTTAACAGTTTGATCATTTTTAAATTGACATAAAAAAAGTTTATTTTGAAATATATATCTAACATTAAAATATTCTTAATACGCTGCTACCCTTCTAGTTTCTAATCCACATTCACGTTTCTCTTCATTTTGCATTTTCAAAACCACCTTAAAGCTGAACTCTTTGATTATTCTGTCTTTTTTTCAAAAGAGCCAAAATTGAAACTGATATCTTTCAAAATGAACTTTTTTTTAGACAAAATTAAAAAATGTTTACTTAAAGTTGGGTCATCTTCATATTCACATGAACAGCTTATTTTTTTAAAAAAAATATCAAGTTGCTATTCTAGTTTTTAAACGACATTCAAGTTTCCCTTCATTTTTCACCTGAAAGAGACATTTAATGCCATCTTAACTAAAATAACCATAGACCTCCCCACATTACAGAAAAAATAAGATTATCATATGACAGTAAAATGTCACGTCTAGCTTCCGATATATAACTTTTGTAACAATTACAAGAGTTAATTACAAAATTTTATTATTATGACAAATACTGTCACATGACTGGCATCGTCACTAGTGTACAAATTATAACAGTCATAAAGTAATATCTCCATAACCTTTTTGTAACAGTCACAAGAACAAATTACAAATTATTATTATTATGACAAATAGTCACACTGTGACTGGTGTACAACATAATTATAACAGTCATAAAGTAATAGCTCACAATGAGTGACATCATGAGAGTTGAAATTGTTGTTGGTTTATATCAATGGGGTTTTATATTATCTGGTTTTGACAATGCATTTTCTATGCTGCACTTGGACTCTTGTCCCTCTGCCATAGGCCTTTATGACTGCTTGCAGAGTAATTTTTCAAATTCAAAAAAATATGACTAACAATTTTATAACATTTTTCTGTAATAAGGCCTCTTATAATTAAGTTATTATTAACCAAAAAAGTCATATTATATCCATATTTCTATCTGTGTAGATTTTTGAATGTAAAAACAATAATTCTTGTTAATTAAACTGATTGGAAAAAAAGAAGAAAAGCTGAAAAATATATAAAAGTGGGTGGTGGAGGCCATTTTTCTTTCTTCTTCTTCTTTTACTCAAAAAGCTCCGAAAACAAACCCGAAAAAAAAAATCTTAATACTCATCATATCAACCCAAAATTCTCTCTTATCTTCTTCTTTATCATAACTTTTATGACATCAAAAACAGCAGAAAATTAAACCAATTTACATTCAAACATATTATACATTTAAAACATTAAATAAAGAGAAGACAAATTATAAGTCCAACAGAAAATTAAAAAAAAAAGACAATAAGATGCAAAGGACCTGAAAAACTTAACTGTGTTTGTGTGGATATGTAATATAAATATGTAAACAAAAAAAAGACAACTTAACTCCAATAATAATTACGTTTATGTGTGACAGGTTTTACAAATGCTCACTCAAGTATAACACTTGTATGTAAAGTATAAGAAAAATCTTTAAGATTTAACTTTTGGAAGATTTTTCTAATGGAGTTATATTTCTAAGGGAGAGAAGGAGGAGGCCCTTAACCCCCTTATAGCCCCCCTTTTTTTCAAAAGAAAAATCTTTCATTTTTCTTATTTTCAGAGAACATCATTTGCATATGCTTTTAATATTAAGAAAAATGAGGGAGGAGGAGTTCAAAATCTAAGGGGTCGTTTAAAACGTTTTGCATTTTTACTATATGTCAGTATATATCTCTCTCTACCTTTATTATAATTCGACAATATTGTCACAAAGGAACTTTCTATCTGTCTATCTTGTATATTACTTTGAGAAATTATTTCGTTGTTGTTTTCTTCTTCTTTTATTATTGTTATTATTTCACACGAATGTCAAACAACAATTCGTAATTAAATAACATTGCATTTTATGTGTGTTTGTTGTGTTCATTCAAATGAATGAGAAAAATCCCTCTGAAGCCGAAAAAAAAAAAGGTTCAAACATTTTTCCCTTTAAAATCCTCTCTCCTCCGCCTCCTCCTAATTTTAGCCTATTTTCACCTACAGCATAATAAAAATTACATATAAAATAAGAGAGAGAAAGAAGAAAACCCTCTTCCAATTAAGTTTTGGTTTAGAAAATTAGAAATCATATTTAATATAATATAAAAGTAGAACATACATATATATAAATGAGTGTCAATTGTGGGCCCACTTTACCCCTCCCCCCTTTCCCCTTACTTTTTCCTTAAAATTCCCCCTCCCCAACTTCAAAAAACATCAAGAGATGAGAAAATTTCACAAAACTTCAAAAAAGATGCCCTTAAATCAAATTAATAAAATTCACGATAATTACATTTGAGGTTAAAACAGAAATGTTGTTCAAAAATATTTTCTCGCATTTTCTTTCTTTCTTTCTGTTTTTCTTTATGAAATAGTTTTGCAAAAAAGTATTTAAGAATTATGTGAATTATAATTATTATAAGTTAATTGATTATTCAAAAATATATCACAAGAAATTGAGCAAATTTTTAAAAATTAATTTTCAGATTTTTCGAACTAAAATTAAAACCATATTCTCAAATATTTGGTTGTGATTAATTTTTTTAAAGTTTAGTTATCTAAGAAATCATTAAATTACGTATGGGTATTTTTCAAGTTGATATCTTTCAAAATAAACTTTTTATTTAGATATAAAAACGTTTATTTTGAAAGATAGCGACATGAAAATATCCTTAAGCAAAATTTAGCAACCCTTTTATAGTTTCTAAAACCCTTTCTAGTTTGTAAAACCCTTTTTCTAGTCTGTAAAACCCTTTTTCTAGTCTGTAAAACCCTTTTTCTAGTTTCTAAAACCCTTTTTCTAGTTTCTAAAACATTTTTCTAGTTTCTAAAACATTTTTCTAGTTTCTAAAACATTTTTCTAATTTCTAAAACCCTTTTTTCTAGTTTCTAAAACCCTTTTTCTAGTTTCTAAAACCCTTTTTCTAGTTTCTAAAACCCTTTTTCTAGTCTGTAAAACCCTTTTTCTAGTTTCTAAAACCCTTTTTCTAGTTTCTAAAACATTTTTCTAGTTTCTAAAACATTTTTCTAGTTTCTAAAACATTTTTCTAATTTCTAAAACCCTTTTTTCTAGTTTCTAAAACCCTTTTTCTAGTTTCTAAAACCCTTTTTCTAGTTTCTAAAACCCTTTTTCTAGTTTCTAAAACCCTTTTTCTAGTTTCTAAACCCCTTTTTCTAGTTTCTAAAACACTTTTCTTGTTTGTAAAAACACTAATTTCTGTTAATTTTGCTCTTCTGAAAAGACAAGACTAATGAAGAGTTCTAAAATAAGCTGTTCATAAAAACAATCTTAAGCTTAGCTTTATTTTAAGTAACGTTTTCGACTGGAGATTCAGGAATCATTTTCTGACCTTTGATTCCTAGTTTTTTTTTTTAAATAAATCTAAAACATTCTCTTTAAAAATTATATTTTTTTGGTTATTAATTCTTATTTTTTTCTCTAAATTATAAAATATTCAGACAAATCCTTAAAAAACTATATGAAAAAAAACCTCCAGTTTGT
Organism: Brachycybe producta; assembly: GCA_036925085.1. NCBI lineage: Eukaryota > Metazoa > Arthropoda > Diplopoda > Playtdesmida > Andrognathidae > Brachycybe > Brachycybe producta. The sequence goes on from JAUPFP010000006.1 coordinate 190,573, forward strand.
TTCCCTGACAACAAACGAGACAGAAGCCATATTGTTTTATCCCCACCTACCCCCGCCCCCCTCCCCTGGCCCCTTACTTTATACCAGTAGAAAAAAAAGCAAACTTTCCCGCATAACCCCTTCTTCCCCCTTTGACAATATTTTTTATAATATATATATTTGAACGTAAAAATGTCTTTTTATCCCTTTACTTGTCGTTGTTATCGACGCCGGCTGCTGTTACGACTACTACTACTGTCAAAAAATATCCAGGAACAAAAAACCCCAACTCCCCAATTAAGGGGAGGGGTACCCCTTTTTTTCATGGTTTCCACGTAATATTGAACTTACCCCCTTTACTCACACACTATGAATAAAAACACAACCCCTCCTTCTTTTATTCTACTCTTTTTTTTTTAATTCATCAAACTAGAAAACCCCTTCTCCCCCTACCCTTCATCCTCCACCCAAAAACCCCTTCCCCTCCTGAAAAACTTTTTTTTAAAAAAAAAAATACCCCTTTTTATGTAGAGAAACTAAAAAACATTGAAGCAAAGGGGTTGAAAAACACAAGTAAAGCCTGAATGACATGAAATCAGGCAACAAAAAAGGAGAAGTAGGATAAAAGGGAAGGGGGGGGGGGGGGGGGGGGGGGGGGGGGATAACGAATAGCAAAAAAAAAAAAAAGGGAGGGAGTTATATCATTTTTTTACCCTTTCATTAGACCTATATTTAACTTGGGCTTCAATCCAAACCCAACCCCACTTTTTCTTTTTATTTCTACCCTGAAAATGTAAAAAATAATAACTATTCTTTCATTCATTCTTTCTCTCTCTCTCTCTCTCTCTCTCTCTCTTTTACTCTCTCTCTCTCTCTCTCTCTCTCTCTCTCTCTCTCTCTCTCTCTTTTACTCTCTCTCTCTCTCTCTCTCTCTCTCTCTCTCTTGTAAATCCCAGTAATGTCACCTTTTTCAGTTTTCAGTTTGAAACGAAAATGTTAAGTCAAACAGCTTATTTACCCTTCCTTCACTCCTAGCCCTAACCCTACCTTAGAAAAACCCAACCTACCCTTCTCTTTCACACTTTCTCACTCACACTATCTTTCACTCACTATTTTTCACTCTCTCTCATTCACTCACACTCACTCTCACATTCTCTTACTCGTTCACTCTCTCTCTAAAGCCTCGTTTATGCAGACCACATGATAGTCACTATCACACTGTTACGATAGCACTATCACACTATCTCATTTGATTAGAGATAGTTGATAGTACTATTGCGACAGTAACTATTATGATTACTATCGCCGTGCATACAAAACTGTCGCAAAAGTAATAGTTGTTGAGTGACCACTTTGTAGGGAAATTTGGCTTATGTAGAGAGAGAGGCAACACTGTCGTTGACTTAAAACACATTTTGTAAACTGCTGTTGTGTTTTGTGCCGTCAAACATCACTGTCATGTGACAGAAAACATGTAAGACATGTAAAGACATGTAAACTATCGTGAGAGTGAACTATCGCAACTTTCATGACAGTTACTCTCACGAAAAAACTACTCGCCGTGAAAACGACACTTTACTCTCTTATTCTCACTTACTCTCTTAAGCCTCGTTTTCACGATAGTTGCTGTCATGAGAGCAGCAACTATCGCGGGAACTGTCATCGTGAAAACCACGTGATAGTCACTATCAACACTGTTGCGAAAGCAACGATCACAACTATCTCGTTTGACTATCGATAGTTGATAGTACTGTCGCAATAGTAACAGTTGCTGAGTGACCGGCGCTTGTAGGGAGAAATACCCACTTTGTAGGGAAATTTGGCTTCTGATGGAGGGAAAGAGGCAACACTGTTGTTGACTCAATGATATCTAGTGAAGTAGACATCACACTGTCATGACATAACTACCACGTTACTTCATGACATGTTGACAGTTGCTATCGTGAGAAAGTGAACTATCGCAACTTTCACGACAGCTACTCTCACGAAAGAACTATCGCCACCGTGAAAACGTGGCTTAACTCTTTTGCTCTCATTCTTTCACTATCTTCTTTGTAATCTATGAGAATTTCTATTAAAACATTCTTACCTGTAAAAATGTTTTGCTATTTCATCAGTTAAACTTCTTTTAACCCCCCCCCCCCCTCCATTTTTTTCTCTATTTAAAAGTTAGCCTCAATATAGAACAACGCCCTCCCCCACACACACTTTTTTCTTTAAAAAAAACTCCAAGCCTTTAACCCCCTCTCCCCTAACACTATTAAACGAAAACAGACTATAATAAGAGAGAGGGTTAAAGAAAAAGTACTTCTAGTCTAAAGAATAGAAAGAAATCTAAGTATTTATTTGGAGATGAAATTACTTTTTTTTGGGGGGGGGGGGGGGGGGGGGTCTGAAGAGAGTGTATTACTTTACTTACTGTTGTTACATACAACAACGTACATGGTGTGTAAATCACACAGGAATTTAGTTTCTCATTTTCAGGTTTATTTGATAACCATGATACAGCGATAAAAGCACCTTTTTTTGTTGGCCTTTCTAGTCTTTCCATTCCATGTTAATAAATGGAACACCCTCCTCCTCCCATGCCTCCCACCTCATTCTCACTCAAAATATCCCAAGTTACAACTACCAAACCTCATTTGACTTCATTTTATTCAATAACTATTTAAAACTCAGCTACAAACGAATAATATTTAAGTTTTCAATTTATTCATGTATTGAACTTTAACTTAGAAGAAAAAAAAAGTTCATTTTAAACTTTCTACTTCTTTATACATTTATCTAATGCACCTTTTTTTTCTAACATAGACACATGATTAAGGTTCAAAATCAAGAAGAAAACTTAGTACTTGAACTTCAATTTGAACCCACGTGTAAACAGGGTTCGAGAACATAGTAAATACCTTGTTTTTTATTAAGTAATTTTTACAGAGTTTTCCTATGTTCGAACCACTTGCTCTAATACCTAGTACACACAGTTGATAATTTAAATGCATTTTAAAATAATAAACGTGTTCTACAGAGGCCCGTGAAGGGCAAACAAACAATATGTCGTCGAATTCAATTTATTCAGTTAATTAATCTGAAAATATAAAATATATAAACTATTTGACAGAATATTGATTTCGTATTTTAATTTAAAATATTAATAATAAAGTCAATTTTTATTTGGTTTGCGTGTCCTTAACTGGATTCCGTATAATTCACCTATGAACACATTTAATTTGAATTCATTTAACTCGTGTGTCTACAAGGTATTAGGATTGGAACATACACAAGGCCACTTTTGGTGGCCGATTTCCGACTACAAAATGGAGTCCCAAATTGTAGCCACGTCGCAATCACATTGTAACCACAGCTCAACTACATGCCACATTATTTTTGCCGTCGAAATCGACCACCAAAAAAAGTGGTTTGTGTGACAAGGCCCTTAGAGGGTTCCAAAAGTTGGGTTCTTGGTCTTGAATTTGACCCTAATAAATGTTAATTTTGAACTTTCACAAAAACAAAATAGAAAGTCACTGCTTTGAACTTATTATTATTTTGAAAAACACAATCAAATATTTCTAATTTCAGTATATCAATGTTTAAAAAAAAAAAGATTGAAATTTGAAGAAAGATTGAAAAATACGTCCATTTGAATATCTTCATCTTAAGGTAAGAAAGATTCTACATCAAATGGTCCTTTAAATCGATGTGTCCTTTATTGAAGGACACTTTCTTAAAAAAAATAGCCATAGCTTGGCACTTATAATTTTTACAATTTATTTCAAAAGAACTGTTTAGAGGCTAGAATCTACTATCAATTAACCTGAGTTTCTTCTAAATTTACGCCTTACTCTCTCTGTGCGGAAACAAAAACGCAAATTTTTCCTCAGCTATAAACTGAATGAAATGTGCCCCTGAAAGCAGGCAATCACTGCAAGTTCAACAAAATACAAGGTGTCTCATAAGTATTTAACCCTAGGGCAAACTGCTGAATAAAACAAAAAAAGGCTATCGTTAACCTACAACTCTTAGCAAGATTATATTTCGCTTACAGAAGTACTCTAGCCTCAAACCAGTCTCTTTGATTACAAAAACCTAATTTTTTTATATAATGATGCAAATTGCACGATATGATCAACATTGTGATTGATAACTGATTGATTTTAATTTGACTTGTGACTTGTTTATTTTGACTTGTAAGAGATCACACTTCCCACACATTTAATTCGATGGCAAATAAAAGTGACCCAAAATAAGGTTTTCTCACGTTTGGAAAATGCCCTAATATTTTGAAAGATTACGGATTTTGTCATTTTTAGGTCATTTGTTTTCTTCTTTCAAAATAAAACATCAAATAATTCATATTTTAAGCTACAATAGAAATATGAAGGAGTTAAAATAATTGAGAAATTAGCTAAATTTTTTTTTAAAAAATCTCTCTCTCTCTCTCTCTTGATATCTCTCTCTCTATCTCTCTTGAAGTTGAATGACAACGACAAGAATAAGAATAAGAAAAGATTGAGTGGAAGTCATTAAAAAGAAAGAAGAAACAATAACAAAAACAACAACAACAACAACAAAAAACAAAGGGCTAATTAATTGCGTTTGCATTCGATGAACTTATGTATATATAAGCCCCACCCCCACCTCTTGTTTTTTGAAAAAGTATTTAAATTAAGCAAGCGGTTTCAAGGAAACTAATGAGGGACAACCGGTTTACCCATAAACCCCTTCTTCTATAAACCCTCCTTTTCTATCAAATCTTTTATCTTTTACTATTAAATCCACCACCACCACCACCCACCTCCTTTTATACTTAAAACTTACCTCTCTCTAAATACAAAAAAACCTTCCATTTTTCAAACTTCAAGATTAATTACAGTATGTCTCAGAATTAACAATAAGGCCTTGCTTCCACTGAGGTGAAAATTTGACATTTTTGAAAATTTCAACTGGTGAAAAATAAGAGCAAACGTGGCCTTTGTCTACGTTAGTGAATATGCGGAGGGAGGGGGAACGCCATGTTTCTTCTCTTTTTCACAAGTTGAAATTTTCAAAAAAAGTACAAATTTTCACCCCGATGGAAACAAGGCCCTAAGACTGGATCGTTGATTTTAAACTTTCTGAGACATACTGTAGGCCTATAATAAATATAAGTAAAAATTTAAAACATTAATTATATGGGGTTTTTTTTTTCAGAAATTAAGGGCAACTTGTGTTTTTATTTTTGAAGTGATGAATTTATTGTTTGTTTTTGTAATTTATTAATAAAAAAAAAGAATGAAAACTTAACAAGAGAAAGAGATGAAAGGGGAGAGAAAAAGTCCCAATAGATTAATATGATGAGAAGGAGGAGGAGGACCCACACCTCTATCCCTAACACTCCCTTGTTCAATCAACCCCTAAGGAACACCTATCTCCCCCCCCCCCCCCTTGAAATAACCAACACAAATACTTGTTTAAAAAAATACACACAATATTGTTAAATTTGTTATAAGAGAGATGACTATTACCTATCTCTCTCTTTGTATATCTCTTTATTATTAAAAAAAACACAATTTGACAAATGACAAAGTGAGAAAATGAAAGACTTAAAAAAGGGTTAAAAAAGCACAACTTCAAAAAGGAACACACAACTCTTTTTCTAGCTGTTTATATAAGGAAATTAACGTAATGAGGTGGTTGTGTTAATCAACTGGGTTCTAGTTGTTATTCCTCCTCCTCCTCCTCCTGTCTTATAAGAACTATCATAGATCTGTAATAACACTAATGATCATTTCTTTTGTTCTCTTTAGTATCAATCTATCAATCTAATGGTAATAAAATCCCGTACACATATATGAATGGGTGGTGGTGATCCGTGATGTGTTCTCACATTTGTTTTAGAAAATGTTAACTAATCCCTCAACAACAACAACAACAAATTGTTACATATTACTTAAAGAGCTTCGGATTTTTATGAAATAAAATATCATAAGCAAAATGTTTCTCAATTTGTGGCCCTAAGTGTGCCAATTGTGAATTATTCATCATCATTATCATTAGAGAAACTGCAATACTACCTTATCTAATCAAAAAGGGGCTGGTTAGAGGCTAAGATGTCAAGGGTCTCATATATTTATGTAATATATGAGACTCGTGACATAGCAGCCTCTAACCAGTTATAAAATAGTGACAGTCATACCTTATGATGTGACTTTGTCAATGAAATTAATATGACAATAATAGTCCGAATGTCATATGTTATAAGGTTATGAACTAGAAATGACAATTTACTGTCATGTGTTGGTCTTATTTTCTTTAAAATCAAGTCATTTAAATAAGATATAAAATTTTAAAGCAAATCACCCCTTGTTGTTGGTTGAAACAAATTATATCACACGCTTAAAGTTGGATCATTTTCAAACATAGAAAAAAAGCTTATTTTGAAAGATCCGTAAGTGATTGAGTTATCTCCTTCTAGTTTCTAAAAAATACATTCAAGTTTCTCTTCATTTTGGCTCCTCAAAAGTCAAAAACAAGACGTGTTTACACTTTTACACTAGATTAATTCACAGTAATCCAGTTACAATCTTAAGAAAGAATCCCACACGCTGAAAAAAAAACCCACCGAAACATAAAATTCAGAAACAGAATTTAGTTATAGATATATTTCCTCCTATGGTCCTTTGCGCTCAATTCATATATGACGCTTCTGCCAATATTTATTTTACTTATTTTACTAATATTAATTTTATTTCAGCGTGTGTGATTCTCCCTTAAGTCTCCAAAAATAATCCCCCCCCCCTTTTCCTTTTGCAGTTTCTATCTACTTTAAAACAATTCTTTTTACTGATTTCAATTCTGTAAAAATGATCTTGATATATAAAATTTCAAACAAGAGAAAACTGAAATGAATACAAGAAAAAGACAAAAGAAACCAAAGATCCACAAAAATGAAACAATTGAAGAATTTTTTTTTCATTTTAAACTTGCTTAATTTTCAAAACATGTGTTTTCGTCTCAGTGTGTCTGTCTTATAATTATGTATATTATTATTGTGTTCATATATATGTTGAAAGAATAGAATTCTACACAACCGGAAATGAGTTAAAGCCACCATTGAAAGCGGAAAAAGTGTGTAACAACAACAACAAGAACCGTTCTCCCATTCTCAATTCATTCCTCTATTGTCTCAAAAACTGAGAACGGAATAAAAAAAAAAAGAAGTTTTCAAGTTTTTTGGTGATGGTTGTATGAATTCCATGAATAGATTTTTTGGCCCACCTCCCCCCTTTTAACCCCTTCTCCCCCTCCAAAAAAAAGGGTTACAATGTAATAGAATATACACAACATAACATAGGCCCTACTAAATAAGAAAGAAGGAGAGAAAAAAAAGTGCCCTAGATCTGTTTTATTCATTTTTTTTTTACTCAGGAACTAGATTGGTAAGAAGGTTATAAAAAGAAGGGGGTTGTAGTAGTTATCAAACAGTGTCTGGAAAAGTGTGTCCTAACTCTCCTCCAATGAAAAAAAAAAACCAAAAAAAACGGAAATAAAAAGTACCATATAGTCAGATAAGGCATCAAGAGAGAGAGAAAGACTTAAAAATTACATCTGTTCCAAAAAGGGGTAAAAAAACCCAGAAGAAGTGGGGGTAAAATCCTATCTACAGTAACACAAGAAGATAAAAAAAACTTGACAAAAGTGACAAGAAAAGAAGGGGTTAACAGAGGAGAGAAAAGAGGAGGAGGAGGAGGCTAAATTTTAAACTTTACATTGGACCACCCCATATTCATTATTATTATTGTCTATTTTTATTATAAAAAATTATATACATTTTCATGCAAACAAATAAAAAGAGACTAGAAAAAAAAATGTCATATCAAAAGTATTTAAAACTAATCGTAAGTTTAAAAAAAAGTGAATTTTAAACAGTTCGGCGACATTTGTAAAAATGATTTTAAGAGATATCTACCTCTAGAGAAAGGGGGAGAAGAGGAATAAGAGCACCTGGTGGCGGAAGGGAGAGACTTAAAAACCCTCACTCACTCTTCATGTCCCATATTTGCTAACTCTGTGTTGTGGATCCTTATTATGTTACATTTAGAATTTGAAGGACGTTCTTGTTATTCGTGAAATACCCGACTATAAACGCTAGAATTTGTTTTAGAAACTAGAAGGGTTGCTTTAAACACTTAAAAGAATATATTTTTTTCATGTTTGATATTCTTTCAAAATAAATTTTTTATAAACAAAAGTTTAAAAAAAAATATTGTCTTGCTTAAAAAGTTACGTCATTTTCAAACTGACATAAAACGTTTATTTTGAAAGATAACAACATGAAAATACCATTTAAGTGACCCTAAAACACCTTTAAGTTTATCTTAATTTTTCTCCTGAAAAGATAGAATTAAACAAAGTTCGAGGGACGTTTACATTTGAAAACCAACTTGCTAGTATTTTCATGTTGTTATTTTTCAAAATAAACTTTTTACGTCAGTTTGAAAATGACTCAACTTAAGCAAAACAATATTTTAAATTTTTTTTTCTATAAAAAGTTTATTTTGAAAGATATCAAACATGAAAATACCCTTATAAATGATTGAGCTACCCTTCTAGTATCTAAAACACATTCTTATTTTCTTTTAATGTTGCTCTTCTGAAAGACTAGAATAATGAAGTGTTTGAACATTAGCTCAAAAATAAACTCACCTTAAACCTAAAAAAAGGAACCTCTTAAAAATCCGTAATTCACAAAAACAAACGACAATGAACTATCGATTATCCGGACTAAATAGAACCGGACCTAGTCTGGATTGCCAAAAAATCCAAATAATCCGGGAAATCGCCAGGTTTTTTTAAAACTTTAATTCTCTCCTTCATTACCAGGAGGTTAAAAAGCCAAAAATAAGATAAAATATGATAAAAACCGGTCAAAATTATCGAAATTCTATATACTGTAATCTTTAATGATACTACGGGTCCCCCCCCCCCAAAAAAAAATAAACTTTAAAACTTGAAGAATGTTTCAGTTATTTTATTATTTGGGCATCTTTTGGCTGCCCCTAAAAATATGCAATCAATGCATACAGGAATGCAATGCAGTGAAAACACAAAAAAGAAGACCAAAAACACATAAAAGTGAGACCACCTCCTTCCTCCCACTTGGACTCTATATATTCAGGTTTAGACATGTTATACTGTCAATCTGCGGAATCAGTAAATCTGCAGATTGCCTAGACAATGTGCAAAACCACCAAACTGCTATAGTGAATCTGCAAAATTCAATACATTTTATGTGTTGAATTTAGCAGATTCACCAGCAGCGGGGTTAGTTGTTTTGCAGATTGACTGATTCCGCAGATTGACAGTAACATATAAACATAAAAGTGGGAGGGGAGAAGAAAAAATGATAAAAAGTAGAATTCTTCTTCTTTTATGATAAGTTTGTCTACTTTTTAGCAGCGAGAAAACAACTAACTCCACCCTCCCCCATCCCTTTATTCCTAAGAGGGGGGGGGGGGAAGCTAACCCTTTTTCACCTCAATGAATTCAAACATTTTCAGAGAAAACACTTCCATAATATATTATTATACTATAGGCCTATATAATAACTGTGTGGTAGGCCTATTTGTTGTAGAAAATACAACCCTTTTCAGATAATTAATTGTCGCCATAGATGGCGCTTCTTTTTAAAAGATGGTTTATAATTAACTTGATTTTAGAATTCTGAACATTCTGTCTTTCAGAAGAGCACAAAATTCAAGAGAAACTAAAAAGTACTTTATAAACTAGAAGGGTAGCTCAATCATTTAAGTTGGAGATTTTTGCACGAACAGATTCTTATTACTGGTCATTTGTCCCTAGGGCGATTCGACAATGGAACTCGCTTGCTGGGGATTTTGTGCAGGAAAAACGTATTTTATGGTAGTCATAATTTTGTTTTGTTTTGACAATGCATATATTTGCAGCATAAAAAAATATTGAAATTGTTGTTGGGATTATATCAATGGGGTTTTATATTTTCTGGTTTTGACAATGCATTTTCTATGCTGCACTTGGACTCTTGTCCCTCTGCCATAGGCCTTTATGGCTGCTTGCAGAGTAATTTTTCAAATTCAAATTCAAATATATCTTTCAAAATAAACTTTTGATAGACAAAAATTTAAAAATATATCGTCTGCTTATTTTGAAATATATCACGAACAAAAATATCTCTTAAATAATTGAGCTACCAACCCTTCTAGTTTCTAAAACACTTTCAAGTTTCTTATCATTTTTTGCATCTGAAAGACAAAGAATAATCAAGAGTTCAAGGGTCACAGCAGAAGCTTTTAATTTAAAGCACATCGTATTTCTAGCTAGAAGATTTTGTTCAATATGTTTTTCAGATTAATAGCTGCTTGATAAAGTCTTTTGATAAAAGCCGAGGGCTGGATGTAGAGGCTAGCAAGGCTTTTATATATTACTGGAGACTTCTAACCTAGGTAGAAATTGTTAAAGAGCATAAAAATGCAAATTTCGGCAGCTAAAAACTTTTGTAATCAAAACTACAGCAGAAATGTAAGCTAATTTAGCCAATGTAAGAGCTATTTTCTCTGCTAAATATAATAGTGGAAAAAGTTAAAGCCGTTTCACCCACCACCCCTTTTTCTTTCTCATTTAAACTTGGCTTTATCATAACGCCATAACTTGTAATTACGCGTCAAGCCCTAACTACCCCTTTTTATTAGCTCAACTGTAAGTAACCGAAGGTCCTATAAATTATGTGACCACCATAGAGAGAGAAAGAGAGAGAGAGAGAGAGAGAGAGAGAGTATATATAAGGCTACATCACGTAAGGTCCCGACACGCCCACATTTATACTTCCATCCCATATAGGCCTGTATTTTAAAGGACTTCTGATATTTAGTCCTCCTGCTCCTCCCCTTTTCAAACAAACACAAATGTCTCAAAAGACCATCACATCATCGTCGTTACTTGTAAGAGTTACAGTTACAGTTAAAATCTGAATTCTCCAAGAAAAGAATTCAAACTAAGGCCTTGTTTCCATTGGGGTGAAAATTTGAACTTCTGTGAAAATTTCAACTGGTGAAAAATTGAACAAACGTGGTGTTTGTCTATGTTAGGGAATAGGCGGTGGGAGGGAGGGGGATTCCATGTTTCTTCTATTTTTCACAAGTTGAATTTTTCAAAAAGTTTAAATTTTCACCCCAATGGAAACAAGGCCGAAGAGTTCAAAGTGTTCAAAAGAGTTCAAAGTGTAAACGGAGCCACTCAAACTCTTTGATTTTTTTCTGTCTTTCAGGTACAAAATGAAGAGATATTTGAATGTGTTTTAGAAACTAGAAAGGTTATTAGCAATCACTTAAGATTATTTTCATGTTGATATCTTCCAAACTAAACTTTTTAATTCATTTTGAAAAAGGGCCCAACTTTAAGAAGTAAATAGATCCATTGTTTTTTTAAAAATTTGTCTTTAAAACGTTTATTTTGAAAGATACAATGTACCAACATAAAATTAGCCTTTAAGTGACCTTCTAGTACTCTTCTAGTATATAAAACAGTTTCCTATTTGTCTAAATTTTTCTCTTTCGAAAAAGACAGAATAATCAAGAGTTCGAAAATCAGCTTTGTTCATAAAAAACTGGTTATTTTGACCTGAATCAAAAGGCCTTTTTCGAATTTAACCTAACCTACTTGAGACCCTTCCTTACATGAATATAAACCCTAGTTTAAAAACTAGAAAAAGTCTAAATTCGGATTTTGACTTTAACATAATCATAAGAGACACAATTGAGAAGAATGTTTTATTCGTAATTGCCAAAAAAAAAAGCTTAATTCACAAAAGCACAACTAGACTAGTCAATTTTGAAAGAGAGCGAAAACTATAGAACGGCCCCCTTTTTGGGGGGGATTTAGAACCCCCCCAATTCAAATTTTCTCATATTCTTGAATACTAGAATTACTAAAATTAAAAAAATAACTAAACCTTCTCCTCCTCCTCCCCCCTTTCCTCCTCCTTTTTGTCTTATTTTCTACTCTTCAATTAACCCATTCCACTAATTATTCATTTTTTTTTTATAAAACTGTATTTTTCACGATCATAAAACTTAAAACACATTGTATTTAAGGGTCTCCCCCCCCCCCCTTTTCCCCCTTTTTTATAATTCTCCTTATGTTTTTTGTTGTCTTCTTTCCATTGTTTTATTACAATCACAAGAAAAGTTCATTTAACAAATTGACATAAAAATGTTTCAAAATGAAACAACATTATCTTCATTTTTTTATTAAATTTTATTTTTGAATTTCTCCACAATTAATAGATAAAATGTCTTACGTAAACCCCTATTTAGGAGCAAAATTAAAAGAAACTAGAAAGTGATTTAGAAACTAGAAGTGTTGGCTCAATTCAATTCTAAGGATATTTTCATGTTTTTTTATTGAGTAAAATTAAAAATTATTATTTGCTTTTTAAAGTTGGTGTTATTTTCAAACTGACAATACTGTAAAAAAGTGATTAAGAGCTACCCTTCTAGTTTCCAACAAACTTTCAAGTTATTCTTAATTTTGCTCTTTTTATAGAGAGAAAATAATTAAGAGTTCGAAAATCAGTTGTTCAAAAACCATTCATTCATTCAATTTAGCTCATTTTTAATGAACTTTAAACAAAAATGAGGGTTAAGGTTCAACAACAACTTGTGAAAACAACACTCAAATGGGCAATGGGCACTCTCAAGGTCCTTTTCACTCCATGAACCCAAGAGTTTCATCACCACCCAGTGTGCCACCTTAAGGCACGGGCTAGCAGGGCTCTAGCCTCGAGCCCCTTAATTTTAAAGAGCCCCTTCCGTCTATCTCTTAACTTTTACAAAAATTAAACATTCGAAAACAACATTTTTGGGAGAAATTTATAACCCACCACTACCTCTGTGTGAGCCTGTGTGGCCCCCGTTTTTCACTTAGCCCAGGGCCCTAATAATTCTTAAGACTGCACTGTCACCACAACAAATAAACTCAAAAAACAATTCATAATTCATTTCATCAAATAAATTGTTTTAAAAATTATTATAAATTAATATTTTAAGATATTTAATAAGCAAACCAGACTCGAGAAAAAAAAATCATAACATGGATTTCAAGTTCAACCTTTTTTAGAAAATAATTCTCTTATTGATTCCTGAAGAATAAGAAGAATAAGAAAAAAACCTGACTATAATAAAGTTGTCACTTTCTTGCCACAAGAGGGCGCATGAAAACGAAACCACTTATCAAAGTGTGCAAATTTCACTTCACAAGATTTACATAAGAATGATAATTCATCCCCCGTTTCTACTTTTTAAGGTGTTTTTTTTTAAGTGTAAAAGTGTAAACGACCATCAAAAAACTCTTGATTATTCCCTGTCTTTCAGAAGAGCAAAATTTAAAAAAAAAACTGGAAAATGTTTTAGAAACTAGAAGGATTACCTCAATCATTCAACGTGATATTTTTTTTAATTTTTGTTCTATAAAACGTTTATTTTGAAAGATATCAACGTTGAAAATAGCATTAAAGTGATTAGCTACCACCCTTCTAGTTTGTAAAATACTTTCAAGTTTGTTTGTTTTTATTTTCGAACTCTTCATTATTTAGATAGAGATTAGTATTAAGAGAAATTCCAAAGTGTTTTAGAAACTAGAAGGGTCGCTCAATAATTTCACACTGATATCTTTTAAAATAAACCATTTATGTCAGTTTTAAAGTGAAAACAAACAGTATTTTTAATCTGTTTTATAAAAAAAAAAAGTTTATTTTGAAAGATTATCAACATGAAAATCCCTTTTAAGAGTGACTCAGCTACCGTTTCTAGTTTCTAACAAATTTTCAATTTCTCTTTATAGTTGGCTCTTTTGAACCCAAGAGTTCGAAAATCATACATTCATAAAACAGGGTGTAATCCACTAACCGGGTCACACAACAAAATGGCGGAGGACAACACACAAGTCATTTTCAGTGTGGCCCCATCTTTTTTTTATGAAAAATAGCAAGAAAAATACAAGATTTCAAAAAGAATCTTCAACAGAGTTACAATTTGTAAAATAATCCCTTTTTTCTAAAACTTACAAAATATACGTTTTACTATGGAAATTTTTTAAACCCACCCACTCACCCACCCCTCTTTAAAAAATACCGAATAAAAAAACCCGTCGAATGGAAATAACGAAGAATCGTTGTAAAGTAAGAGTTATGGCACCATATTGAGAAACATGTAAATTAGATCATTTGCATACCAAAAAAAACTATTAGGGATTGAAGATGACTCGCGTTGTCATGGTAACAGTGTAACCGTACCATAGAAGAAACCCCCCACTAAGATGGAAAAAAAACTAGAAGAGTTAATGGGGATGAAAAGGGTGGGGGGTGGTTAGAGAGTATAGAGGTAAATATATTAAGGAGGGGGGGACACAAAATACCTTACCCCCCCCCCCCTTTTTTTTTCGAAATATCAATACTTCTTTAGAATTATAGTAGTTTGGGTTTTCTCCATTTTTTAAACAATATTTTGAATTTTAAGCTTTTATTTTTGAAACAGCCGTATATTTTTTTGTTGCGAGAGATCAAAACAAAATCGTCATCGATTTTTTTAACATTTTTTTTTTTAGTAAAAAAAAAAATAAACGACATAAAAACGTTCAAAAATAACGTTTAGATCAAAAGTTTTATTTTTAAGAAGAAAAATATTTAAATACAAATTAATATTATTATTAATACTAGTGGGGTAACCCGTCATAAATGACGGAAGCAAAATTCAGAGGCAGTTGTGCGCATGCGCGTCGTTTGTTCCTTTTTTACTCCTTTCATTTCAATTTCAGTCACCCCCTCCCACTTTTTCCCCCTCCACGTTTCTCTCTCTCTCTCTCTCTCTAATCTACACTTTCCAACCTTTTCCCCTCTCCAATTTAATATCATGGGGTTCTTGGATGAGAAGGGTGCAACATATAGTTGACCTTGAGAAAAAAAAAAAAGCTGTTCATTTCTTCATTTATTTAAATTTATATAAATTCCGACGTGCTTCAATGTTTTTGTACAGCGTTACTCCACACACACACACACAGACCATTTCACAGCGCTTTTTTATTCTAGAAAAGTGCTTTTTCAATGTCTTTGTTGAGGCTAAATTATAGCCTCTAAAGCTGTTCTTACTACACTCAAAATACTCTTTGTGGAGATGTATATCATAGATTAACATAACCCTTTATTAGCGACTAGAATTTTCAATTTTAACAATTTTTTTTATGGTGGGGTTTCACTTTTGTTTTTTTATTCTATTGTAAACCACTTTTTTAATCTTTTGGATGTTTTATTATTATTATTATTACCAAAAGTAAAACCCCCTTCATTGGTTTTTTTTTACTAATATGAATGCGTCCCACTGTTTTAACCCCCTTTATTTTTAACTGCCCCTCCCCCTTCAACACAAAAAACATGTCATAATTAAATATTAAATATTACCTTTCAAATATTATAACTTTGAAAAATGTTACTTGAAATAATTGACCATCACCCTTCTCTTTAATACTTTATATAGACACAAGAGTCGGATTAAGCCAAGAAGGGCCTCTAGACCTTTTTGGTGTTTGGTCCCCCACCCTCACCTTGGGCCCTCTTCAAATAATAAGCAATAAAATGGCAATATTTTTTTAATATTTTTCAAACCTTTTAAAGCGATTGCAAAGTGCAAACATTTTTTTTGTACATAAATAATAATAAATTTATGTATTTTTTTAAAAAAAAACTTTAACAGTTACAACTACAAAACAAAGGTGGGGCCCATGAGCTCCGGGTCCCTAGGCCTACTTAGCCTAATAGATAATCCGGCCCTGTATAGAACACATGAATGTCCACTTAATTGCTTCAACTTTTTCTCTTATTGTCCACTTTTTGAATATATTTTTTTGCATTTCAAACATCTATCTAATTCTCTCTTTCCATCTCTCCCTCTCTCTCGTTCCATCTCTCCCTCTCTCTCGTTCCATCTCTCCCTCTCTCTCGTTCCATCTCTCCCTCTCTCTCTCTTTCCATCTCCCTCTCTCCCTCTCTCCCTTTCCATCTCTCCCTCTCTCTCTTTCCATCTCTCCCCCTCTCTCTTTCCATCTCTCCCCCTCTCTCTTTCCATCTCTCCCTCTCTCTTTCCATCTCTCCCTCTCTCTTTCCATCTCTCCCTCTCTCTTTCCATCTCTCCCTCTCTTTCCATCTCTCCCTCTCTCTTTCCATCTCTCCCTCTCTCTTTCCATCTCTCCCTCTCTCTTTCCATCTCACTTTATCTCTCTTCATCTATTCCTCTCACTCTCCATATTTCCATCTCTCTATCCTTCTACATATCGCTCTCTCCATCACTCTCAATTCGTAAAATACGTAACTATAAAACACTTTCTTCAACTTAATCCTCCAACCCCTCCATTTTTTTTAAATGTCTTTCCCCCCCCCCCCCCTCCCCTACCTCACTTAACTAAACCACTACTTTTACCCATAAATCAATTTTTATAGCTATTTTTTTTCAGTATTTTTATGAATTTTTTTGTTCACACGGTCGGAGGTCCACAAAAACCATAAAACGTCCACCAAAAATTAATTCACACTTATTAAAAATTAATTGAATTTATGATCAAAACTAAAAATCACACTTTTTTTCACCTAATTTTATTACATAAACGAAATTTCGAATATATCTCTTAAATTCATTTTTATATTTTACAGTCAAATTCGCTAGTCAATTTTGAAAACCTTCATTTTTGTTATTAACTTGCAAAGTTAATAATAAAATGAAAGTTTATTCTGAAAGATATATCAATATGAATTAATACCCTAAAATGATTCAGCTACCCTTCTAGTTTCTAACATATTTTCAATTTCTCTTCACATATTATAACCAAGAGTTCGAAAATCAGACTGTTCAGAAACCATTGGTTCGTTCTCAAAATGCTAGTCACTGTTTAGAATTACTAATCAAAATATGTAGTTTTTCACAAATTGACTAGTAAATTTACATAATAACGATTGATTTTTTTTTTGTTTTTATTTAAATCGAAATAATGACCACACCTTCCGTTGACCAATGTCCATCAATCATTTATTTCTAAGACTTTCATTTGAATAAGGTTTATTACCTTTTCTTGTTCATTTTTTTCGAGAGAGAGAGAGAGAGAGAGAGAGAGAAAAAGAGAGCGAGAGAGAGAGACATAAAAAAAAGATACAACTTAAAACCGATGGCATCCATTTTTTATCTCAGCTTAGAAAAGAGCTGATTTGCATATTCAGATTTGGTGGATAGAGTGAAAAAAAAGTGTAAAAGATGGTCATGGAGGCAAAGATGACCATATTTCAAATGTGAACAGGGGTTTCTTCTTAATATTACACTATAGAGGCCCCCCCCCCCACCCTTTATCACAATATATAACAAATGACAGATTCTTCCGATTAGACTCAAGAAGAAAAAAAACCTCTTGAAGTGAGAGGGGGGGCCCAGGCCCCTACCCCGCCCCCCATTCAGTCACACCTCCATCAAATCATTCAAAATCGAACATCTTCAACTTCAACCTTCCGAATTAATCACAATCATTCTTCTAAAATATAAAGATTATTAATTTTAAATGTATCAATTAGTATAAATATAAGTAAACCTTGAAGTGACCCTTGAAATGACCTTTGAATTACACAAGGCCGAATCATTTAAGGTCCGAATTCAAGAAGGAACCTTCAAATTTGAAAACCCTCTGAATAACAGGCAATTAGAAATCGGAACAAACAGAAGTTGGCTCCGCCCGTGTTATGACGACCGTAGTATGACATGTAGTCTGACGTCACATGTTCCGCTCTTTTCAACGTCGAACCACACAACAAACCAATTAAAAGTTGCCGGTCGTCATAAAAAGAGGCGGAGCCAACTGCTGTTTGTCCCGATTTCTAAATGCCTGTTCTGAATAGGGTTACACACAACATAGAAAAAAAAAACTTTTAACTTAAGAATATTCAATAAAATAGGTATTTTTCTGTGTTGGCACCCTGTTCGGAGGGTTCAAGTTGAGGTTCCTGTATTTGTGTCCAAATTCAAGAAGAAAAATTGACACTTGTACTTCAACAAGAACACTTTTATCAGTGTTCAAACATAGAAAAAATCATCTTGTTTTATTGAACATCGTTGAACAATGTTTTTCTATACTGGAACCCTGCTTAGAGGCTTCAAGTTGAAGTTCAAGTCTCAAGTTTCCTTCTTGAATTCCAATCGTTGTAATCGAATCTTCTAAAAAAAATATTAAAACATTGAACAATCTTGTTAAGGTTGTATATGAAAAGAAATCAGAAAGCGATTTAGAAACTAGAAGGGTTGTTCCAATCATTTACGAGGACATCTTTCAAAATAAACTTTTTATTGACCTCTTTAATATTTGTTCATAAAAAGCTTATTTTGAACGATCTCAACGTGCAAATACCATTAAAAGTAATTAAGGCTCATCTGTTACCCTTCTAGTTTCTAAAGAACCTTTAACTTTCTCTTCATTTTACAACTGAAAGACAAAATTTAACACCACTTTAAGTGATTTAATTAGGCCTACTGGAGAGAGAAAAAAGTTAACTCACGTAAAAATGACGTAAATTGAACTATATATTATTGATTTGCTAAAAAAAAATGGCCACCTCGTGACTTAAAAACAGCACAAAAGTAAAAGAAAACCGCGCGCGACATTTTTGGACGAGAAAAGATGCGATAAAAACTGCAACAAACTCACGATAAAACGCGTTAAAAATGGCATTCACCACGAAATAGTTAACTATGATTAAAACTTATTAAATTAAACTTGAACCTAATCAAACAAAAGTTAAAACAAAACTTCAACTCAAACTTTTTTTTTTGCCAAAAAAAAAAAAATGTCCCGACTGTCATAAAGACACTACGGGGTTCACCAAAGTATAAACAAGGGTATATCCTACGAATGCGTATTTATTAAACCCTGGTTATGAACCTGTCTCATCGTAACCGGAACCCTGTGACGTCAGAGAGGTTTATGTAAATCTTAAGATTGTGTCATTTAGTCCGTTAGAAAATAAATAATAACTATTTAAACATAAGATTTTTTGGCAGTATTTTGTTATTATCACTTTTAAATTAAACAAAATGACATAATCGTACATTTTTAATTAACCCCTCTGACGTCACAAGCTTCTTCTTACAAAAAGGCAGGTATACACTTAAGGTAGACACGAACGGCAATGCCCAATAGTGACGTAAAAATGACATCACAGCCTAAAACCAGATAACAACGCATCGTTTGCTGTGACGTCATTTTGACGTAACTTTTTCCGCAAGTTTCTAACAAGAGCCATACAGATACATGCGTTCTCAAAATGTAGCATTGTAATTCTATAAGATCCACAAACAATCATTAGATACGGTGACATCGCTGACGTCACTTGCAGACGTGAATGATTCTTCTATCTCATGTATGAGATAGGAGACAGAGAGGAGGGGTTACATTTAACGTAAACGTAAGATATTATCCAATATCTTCAAGTGAAAATGTGGCCAATCTTGAAAAAAAAATGAATTTTAAAACACATGGCCGCCATTTTCGATCCACTTTGTCATTGAATCAATCGTATGTAAAAAATAAATGGCTAAATTGTAAAATTTCATATTGAAAATATGAAAACTGAAACCCAGTCAATAGAATTAATATAAATGTGAGTTATACAATTAATTCTAGATATTAATTAACTAAATACTAAATTAATTAAAATTAATAAGTTTGCTAAACATTTTTTAAAAATTGAATAAGGTAGTTTTTATTCATTTATTTTGTCTTTCAAGTGCAAAATCAAGAGAAACTTGAATGTGTTTTAGAAACTAGAAGGGTAACTTAATCACGAGTTTATTTTCATGTTAATAACTTTCAAAATAAACTTTTTATGTGTTTTAAAAAATAACCTAATTTTTAACGAACGATATTTTTTTTTTAATTTTTGTCTATAAAAAGTTCAATTTGAAAGATATCAAAACATTGAAAATACCCTGAAGTAATTGAGATACACTTTCTAGTTTCTAAATATAAATGTTTCATGGGCGTAAATTTTGATTGAAAAGTAGGGTGGCAAGAGCTGGGAGACATGGAACAAAAAATACTTCGAAAGACCATAAAAGCCCATAAATTAAAAAAAATTAAAAATTGTCAACAAAAAAAAAATGAAAATATTTCAAGAGAATTTGAAAAATTTTCAAAAACTGGCAAAAAACGAAAGTCTTCTAGATGCCCTGAAAAGCACTGTAATGAACTCGGGAGGGCCCAACAGACTTCCGAGGACAGATAAATTGGTTTTCAAATGTGTCAACTTGTATCCTGTTTTTATTACAAAATTAGTAGAAGTAATTTAAAACAATGAAATGTTTTGCCTATGAAATGTTTTATACTTTTTGTAGGTATACCTACTTTAATATGTCATTGTGACATAAGATCAAAAAAATAACAAAATAATGGACAAAATGACCGATTGCTCTTCAAAAAAAAAATGGACAAAATAGAAAAAAAAAATGAAAAGGAACCGGAAAAAAAATGACTAAAAAATATAATTTAGGCTAGAAGAATGTGAAATGACTCTCCTACAAAACAGGCTCCTCAACTCTTTAAATAAATGCATATATTTTTGGCCCTGGGGCGACCTTATAAAGGTTGGAACACACAGACCAGGTTAAAAACCAACCACTTCGAATCTTTTACATAAAAAATACATTGCAACCACCCTGCAACTTCATTTTGCAGTCGAAATCGACCACCAAAAGTGGTCTGTGTTTCAAGAGTTAAAAGGGCCATAAGTTGGACATAGGATGTCCAAATATACACATAAATCACAAAAATACTGTTATATTTGCTTTCTAAAGATGGTGATGAGTAAAAATGTTATTCTAGTATAAAAGGGAAAATATATAAAAAAGAGAGAGAAGCATGGAATTTTTCAATTCTTTTGTTGGTCAAATGACCATAAAGATAATAATAAAGAAACATCTCAATGAATGAATATGTTTCAAAATCTAAGATTTATATAAAGATGAGCGATTTTAATGTAAATACCAGGGGTGACAACAAAAAAAAAAAAGGAAATCACTTATGTTATATAATAATATTTTAAACAAGTGATGGTCAATATCTTCTTTGATATGAGCCACAATAATGTGATTCAATTGTTTTCATATAAATTTATACGAGAAGAAGTATATTTGACCCAAAAAATGACGACAAGATTTTAAAGAGTTATTAATTAAGCTAATTTAATATTAACAACACGTGTTTTTATTTGTTTATAATATTTAATATTAATATGTTTACATATTGGAGGGGGGAGGAAGAAAGAAATTATGTGGCTCGCGGGCCATCTATTACCTACCATTGTTATATATGAGAATAAACTAATACAAAAAAAAACATAACTGTATTTGGACTTTTCGATTTAAGTGAAAAATGACAATTTCAAAACAGAAAATGAATTTATCTTTCAGTTCATTTAACTGAAAACGAAATACTGAAGTGAAAAAAAAAATGTAACAAGTTGATTTGTAAAAAGACAAAAAATGTAAACTTCATTGCAAATACAACAAATAATTTTTATTATTCTTCAAAATAAAAAATATTTTAGAAGAATTTTATATTATAGTAAATTGTTATTGAATACTTTTTTTTAACTGAAAACATCTCTAAAATACCTGGTCATCCTTATACCTTGTACACACATTAGTTAAATGAATTCAAATTAAATGTGTTTAAGGTGAATTATACGGAATCCAGTTAAGGACACCATGAATCAAATAAAAATTGACTTTATTATTCATATTTTAAATTGAAATTTACTTATTCAATATTTTCAGATTATTAACTGAATATAAATTGAATTCGACATATTGTTTGTTTGTCCTTCACAGGGCTCCGTAGAACACATTTATTATTTAAATGCATTTAAATTATCAGGTGTGTGTACTAGGTATTACTGTGTTTCTAAAGTTAAAGAAGAAATTAAAATCTTTTAAAAACTAGAAGGACATTCTCTACTTCTGGTAGCACAATCACTTAAAAATATGTTCATGTTGATATATTTGAAAATAAACTTTTTTTTTATAAACAAATATTAAAAAAATATTGTCCGCTTAAAAGTCGCAAAGTTTATTTTAAAAGATATCAACATAAAAATATCCTGAAGTGATTGAGTTACTACCATTCTAATTTCTAAAAACAATTCCAAGTTTATCTTAATTTTGTTCCTGAATGACAGAATAAACAAAGTTTAACGTGATATAAAATTGAAATTCTGATCAAAAGGAGGAACACAAAATTTGTAATTAATTTTAATTTTGATATTAAAAAATTTCATTTTTACTTGTTATTTAAAAAAAAAAACAGATAAAAAATGGACCATAACACAGATTTCAATTTTGCTGTTTTTTATTTTCTTATGGCCTTCTTTTTAGAGAAAAAAAAATGCTTATTTTCTAAATGGAAAAAAAATGATATTTCTTTATATAAAAGAAAATATAAATAATCTGTGTGTAAAGTGAAAAATGCACTTTCAAAAAAAATGTATAGCACAAAAAAAACATATTTGAGAAGAAGACCGACCACATTTGAAAATTTCTCTATTCCATCCCACTCTCTCTTTGTGTGTGTGTGTGTATATATATATATATATATATATATATATATATATTTTTCATATATTTTTCTATATATATAGATGTATATATTCCTCTAGAGATGTTCATAAAGTGGTGATCATAATATTCATTTTACTTTATGACTGACCATAACATGATCCTGTACTTTTGAAAGTTCGTTCTGTCAACAAATTTTTTTGACCACAAAATTGCAACCATATATATATATATATATATATATATATAAATATATATTACAATATATACAATAAACATACTCTAAAATGCAACAACACCACTTTTTTCACCCCCCAACATAACCACTTATTTCTTCTTCACTAAAAATTCCATTTTTTTACGATTTCATACCACTCATAAGTCCATTTATATGTCCAATGTATACACAAATATATATATATCAGTGTGGACTGTCCATTTCCTTCCACTTTACTTTTTTTTTAAAAAAAAAAAATATCAGTAGGGATTGAAAACTGAAGGGGGTTTAGAGAGTGGAGGAGGACGAGGAGGAGGGTAGAAGATTGAAGAAGAAATTGAAGAGAGAAAAAAAAAAAGCGAAATTTCTTCCATATTTTATGAATGGAATGGATTTTATTCAATGAATGACCAGAAGAAAAAGAAGAATTTCGACCCTAATATATTTTCATTTTTCGACAAAATATTTTTTTTTTAACAATTTTCTTTATTCACCTTTGACATCAAAAACGTTTTTTAGGTCTGAATTCAAGAAATACACTTTTGAATTTCAACTTCAACTTGAACAACCAACCTCTTGAAAAGGGTTCCACAACAAGGTGACTGAATAAGCCCCAAATGGAACAAATGCCAAACTGGAACTTATTCGGTTTAACGATTGTTCAATTTGGCGTTTGTTCTAATTTCTATTCGAAAATGTCAGCTTCTTCACAAACCATCTTTAAGTTCCAAGTATGGACTTTTCGTATCGTGAGAGTAGTTGTCATGAAAGTTGCGATAGTTCACTCTCACGATAGCAACTGTCTACATGTCTTGAAGTAACGTGATAGTTGTCTGACACATGTGACAGTGTGACACGTCTACTTCACAGGATATCATTGAGCCAACAACAGTGTTGCCTCTCTCTCTCTTTCTCCCTCCAGAAGCCAAATTTCCCTACAAAGTGGATATTTCTCCCTAAAGCGCTTGTCATTCAACAACTATTACTATATTGCGACAGTACTATCAACTATCTATAGTCAAATGAGATAGTTGTGATAGTCACTATCACGAAACAGTGCGATAGTGACTATCATGTGGTCTTCACGATGATAGTTCTCGCGATAGTTGCTGCTCTCATGACAGCAACTATCGTGACAGCCTCGTTTTCACGATGATAGTTGTATCATCGTGAAAACGAGGCTTTAAATTTAGGTTAAGTGAGTGGACAGTGAGCACGTGCGAAAGAGCAGACACAGAGATAAGAAAGACTTCATTCAGGTGTTGTTGTTGTGTCAATTTTCTTACCTTTAGAATTTGCGACACCAAAATTTTAACCCCCTTCTGAATAACACATACAGCAATAATATACGAAACCCCCATGAACTTAAGAAACCAAATATCAAGAAAAAGAAACCCTTTTAGATCATCTGTCTTAAAGATAACAAGGTGTCTAAAAATCCAATTTCAAGTTATAGTTTAAACTTCAACTTGAACCCTCTAAAGCAGAAGTTTTTCAATATAGACTATAACAGTGTTTTATTGACTTCTCCTTAAAAAAAATAATTACATATTGAAAAATTCCTGCTCAGAGGGTTCAAGTTGAAGTGGCGTGTAATGTTTCCCTTCTTGAATTTGGACCAAAATTTAACAAGAAGGGTTCTTATATAGATTTCATTTGAAACTCCAACCCTCCTCCTCCTCCTTTCCTTTTTTCAATATTTTTTTTTGTGTGTTTGTTACATTTTCTCCACGGGATAGGTGTACAGTTTCCTTCATTAACGTCACAAACATTCAAATTCATGCAAAACACACACAAACAAGCAAAAAGAATCCTTAAGCCTTTCTTTTTTTTTTTGCTGTTTCGTTTATATCATTCTTAATATCTTTTGTACAAGAAATTTTACAACAAAAAAAAGTTATCTTGTTTGCATTTTTTGGTTCTTAAGTGTAGATCACACATTCTGAAAAAAAAAATTTGACTTAAAAATGCAAGTACATCATTTTTGCGCGTATAGCGTTAGATGGCGCCACTAGCCCTCTTTTAACTCTGACTCACCTTCTTTCCTTTTTTTTCACGTGGCAAACTTTTAATTGCGTCATCGCTATTTCTCTACACGTGCTCTCTCTTCACTTATATTATGTTCTAGGTGTAAGTTTGTCCACGTGCTGATAATTAAGGTGGTTTTGGACGTGGCTTTTAGAGCTAAAAGGAGGTTGCATTCGATTTCAACTAATTGGCGACGAGTGGAGTTTGCCACCTATGGAGGTTGTAGGCGCCATCTATATTGCATTTACACAAGTGGTTTTTTTTTCCTATGGAGCCCTCTTAAACAGAAATTTATCTAATTCAGATAGAATCATTTGAGATGGGTGCATTCTAAAACACAAATGTCAAAAATAATAAAAGTAAACTCTCTAAAACTTTGAAAAGTGCCATTTTGCATTTTAAAAATAAATCTGAATGTGCTGTTATTTCATTCTCGTAATTAGTAAGGATTAATTACCAAAAACATAAGAAGAATTCTAAATATGTTTTCCTTTAAAAAAATAGGCAATTTTTTGGTTGTTGTTATATAATACTAAAATAAGAATGTCATTTCTTTTCTATCTAACATAGATATGATACTCATAATAGGTCTCCTCTCTCTCTCTCTCTCTCTCTCTCTCTCTCTCTCTCTCTCCATTAACATTCATCAATTTATGACTTTTAACATGACATATCCATTTCAACGTTTCATTTCTAATTTTTGTCTTATTTTTTTTGGTGTTGTCTCCCTCTCTCTCTCTCTCTCTCTCTATCTTTCTCTCTCTCTCTCTCTCTTTCTCCCTCTCCCTCTCTTTCTCTCTCTCGCTCTCTCTCTCCCTCCATTCAAATTTAGGTCCTTTTTTTTGTGTCTTCTCTCTTTTAAGCCCTTTTCCTAATCACTTAACTTCAATATTCAAAAAAAAAAACCAACCACTTAAGAACTTTTTTATGTCTTGAAATTTTTCATTAACCTCCTCCACCCCCAATTGTATTTCTCTCTCTCTCTCTCTCTCTGTCTATTTTGATACCAATCAGTAATTTGTTCTTTATGACAAAAAGAGAATAGGGTGATATCAATATTGGTCCTGTCAACTTTTTTTTGAGGGTTTTTTTTTGTTAAAAAGTTTTGTTAGTTTGTGATACAAAAAAAATCATAGTCATAAGTAGAAAGACAGAGAGAGAGAGAGAGAGAGAGAGAGAGATGATGATGTCTTATGACAAATACACTTAAAAAACAGAAATTGATACAAAAATCATTTCTGAGTTCACATCACTAAGCCCAAAAGGCAAAGTTAAGAAACTAAAAAGAAGAAAAAAAAACTTAAGACGACGACACACAATAAAAATCAATATGTTCATTTGAATATAGTTGAGATTTTAACATAAAAAAGATGGAGAGGGAAAAAACGCAAAATATCAAACTATATGACATTATATGTAACTTAAATTGAAAGATTACTCAGATTTAAATGTAATTAAAAAGCTTTTTTTTTCAGTTTTATGAGGCTCCTCCCACCACCCCATCATCATAATATAATATATAGCTTAATTTAGAATTTATATTGAACCGATTTTAAATTGTTAACATTGAAAATATACCATCAAACTAGTTGCTAATAAATTAAGAATTTATATTTATTTCACTATTTCTAAACTTTTTTTAAAACAATTTTTCGTAAAAAAAAAGTCGACTGAAAAAGTCTGAAGGTGGTTTTAAAAGTGAAGCTCATTGAATTACTTGAATTCAAGAGCAAAATTTAAGTGAAACTTAAAAATGTTTTAGAAACTAGAAGGGTAACTCAACCACTTAAGAGTATTATTTTCATGTTTGATATTTTTCAAAAAAAAAAAATAAGCTTTTTATGTTAGTTTGAAAATGATTCAACTTTAAGCTTGTTTATTTTGAAAGATATCAAACATGAAAATAATACCCTTAAGTGGTTGAGTTACCCTTCTAGTTTCTAAAACACTTTCTAGTTTCTCTTCATTTTGCTCTTCTGATTCGAAAATCAGCTGTTCATAAACCATCTTTAACTAATATACATTATTTTTTCTTTCAAAAGTTATTAAAAACTTTGTAACCATATTTCTTATTTTGTACAATAATCGATGAAAAAGGGATCACAGCAGGAGGAGGAGGAGGTCTTATTGGTCTTCAGAGAGAGAGCGAAAAAAAAGAAATTTTCTTAAAAAGTAACTGTGTTACTTTTCTAGTATATATTTTAAATGATAAATGAGGGGACATCTTAAGTGTGGGTTAAAAACATGGATTGGGGGAGCGGATAACTTAACCCCCTGCTGACACCATCCAGAATCCTCCTCCTCCTCCTTTTTTCCTCTTTAATATACAATGTTAACCCCCCCCCCCCCCCCCCCCCCCCCGCACAACACATCAATGTGATTAATATACAAATTTTTCATTTTCATATATCGGAAGTTTACTCAAAGAAAACAGACTTTAGAAGTTTTAACACTTCTAGTTTTTTTAAAAAAAAAATCCAAGCCATAATACGAATTCAATTCAACATGTTTAAAAGCATTAAAAACACATTCACATTTTCACCACCTAATACCTAGTACAAGACACAGCTGATAATTTAAATGCATTTAAATAATAAACGTGTTCTACAGAGCCCCGTGAAGGACAAACAAACAATATGTCGTCGAATTCAATTTATTCAGTTGATAATCTGAAAATATTAAGTTAATACTTAAATATAATATAAACTATTGATTTAGTATTTCAATTTAAAATATTAATAATAAAGGCAATTTTCATTTGGTTCGTGGGTCCTTAACTGGATTCCGTATAATTCACTAAAACACATTTAATTTGAATTCATTTAACTCATGTGTGTACAAGGTATTACAGCCGTATTCTAAAACGTTATTTAAGCTAAAGTGAAATTTAAACAACTCTTCATAGTTTTGTCTTGTGTCATGGTTTAAGCTTTAACTTTATTTTAAGCAACGTTTTTGAATACATAGGGGGCGGGAATATTTACATATGCCCCTTATAAATACACAATCACACATTACATAAATTACTGACATTGTTTCAAAATTTGTTATTTTAATAAGTAGAATAATTTTGAAATTTATAGTTGCCACACTGTTACTTGTGGCTCGTGACGTCAGAGGGGTTGACCAAAATGTTAGGATTAAGATTAATTATGAACAGCTAATGTTCGAACTCAGAAAAGTAAAATTAAAAGCCTAATTAGAAAGTGTTTCAGAAATTAATATATTTCAAAATAAACTTTTTATAGACGAAAATTAAAAAAAAATGTCTACTTAAAGTTAGGCCATTTTCAAGCTTATTTTGAAAAGATATCAAACATGAAAATACCCTGAAGTGATTGAGCTACCCTTCTAGTTTCTACAACTTGTATTAATTATAAAAAATTATAGCCTCTAAACAGTCTCGTTGAATTAAAAAGCCTAATTCTCTTTACCTTATTATGTCTGATATAAAAGGGATGATAGCAAAAAGTTCCCAACAGATTAAAATAAAACATTTATCAGACAAATGAAAACTTTTTGGTCAACCCCTCTGACGTCACAAGTTTCAAGTTACAGTGAAGCAACCATACTGTTCACTAAATATAATAATGGAGTTAACATTTCACTGATTTCTTTCAAAAGGAGAGAGAGAGAGGCTATTTCAACATAAACACTTATTTCTTATTATATTTACATATTATAACATAGTGTAATGACTAAAATCCTATTGATACACACTTTTTCTCACTAATTATTTAAAAAAAATAAAAAAGATCACATTCAAACCAAAATGGCGGCGTCGTCGCCTCATTAAGACATTACAAAGCAATTTGCAGTGAAAATTAATCAAAAAAGGCGTTATTTTAATTATCCTTCCGTTAATTAATTAGAAAACATGTCACTCTGTTTATATAAACAATGGATTTATTATTCACGTTCACAAAACAAAAAACTAATTTCATTTTTATTTGAATTATTATTTTTAAAAAAAATATTAAATATTAATAAAAAAAATTTGCAAAAAAAAAAACCAAGACATTGATAAATGGTGATTCGAATTCATTAGTTTTGGAGGGTTTCATCATTAAATAACTAGAGTTCAAAGGTCATGTCATCTTCTCCCTCCTTTTTTTTGTGCCTCTCTTTCTCTCTCCCCCCCTCCCCTAACCAAAAAAAAAAAGGTGACTATGAGGTAAAAATGAGGAGTGTCAAAAACATGATTTCAATTTTGAGAAGGACCCAAAATCCCCCTTAATTCAACCCCCACTTTACCATATTCCCATCCTCAACTTGTAACCCTCAACAAAATTCTCAATATAACTCTAAAAAAAAGTAAAAGTCATCTTGGATTCATTTAATTTAACCAAAACCAAACTCATGATGTTTATTTGATGGCCTCCTCCTCCCCTCAAATATCAATTGTTATCAATGATGCCCAAATTTTGAACCCTTGCCCCCCTCTCTCGTTTTTTTTGCCCAATTCAAAGTTTGAGGGTCAACAAGCTTGCTTAAATAGTCCTGCTTAACACCTGTACCAAAAAAAAGATGAATAATTATTTATTATTCATCATTTTTTATGACTTCAAGAAGTGCTATTATTATACTGAAGTGAAGTTAACAAGAAAGGTTTTATTTTGTGTGAAGTTTTATAAAAAGGGAGGGGGGGTCCTCCAAAACGGTGGTCCACATGTTGGTCTTTAAGGTCTCTTGACAGCACATTTGTGGTGGTCGATTTGGACTTCAAAATGACGTCGAGTTGTCGCCTCTCTGTCAAGGTCCGGCTTCTTTACATTGGCAATACATTGAAACCACAACCCAGCCACCAAGTGGTCGTTTTTGTTACAACATTTTGTAGTTGAAATCGAGCAGCTCTAAGTTGAGGTGGCGCCATCTATTAATCATACTCAGCTATGGCATGCAATTTTACATAAACAAAGCTGTAGCTGAGCTACTTTTATGTATTTATGCAAAATATCAAGTAAATGTTTCTCAATTTGTGGCTAGTGTTTTAGAAACTAGAAGAGTAGCTCCAATCACTTAAGGGTAATTTATGTTATTATTATGTTTCAAAATAAACTTTTTATAGAACAAAATTTAAAAAAAATATCGTCTGTTTGAAGTTGGGTGATTTTAAAACTTGATATATAAAGTTTATTTTGAAAGATGAAAATACTATTAAGCGATTGAGCTACCTTTCTAGTTTCTAAAACAAATTCAAGATTCTCTTGATTTCGCACCTGAAAGACAGAATAAAGAAGGGTTTAAGAGGCCTTCGTTTACACTTTAAAACCACCACCTTAAGACCAAAATTCAACAATTTGTTATTTTTTTGCAAAAAGAAAACTAGAAAACAGGTGAAACTTTTCATATTTGTTCCTTATGTTTATGTGAATGAGAAATTCACCGTTTTTTAAGCCAGAATAAAAAAAAATGTCAAATTTTACAGAAAATATATCTGAACCAGGGTCATACCAAGAGTAATAGTACAAATTCAAAGTATTAAATAGATCCAAAAAAGGTCAAAATTGGGGATTTTACTTTTATGAAAATATCATGAGAAAAACTTTTTCTTTAAAAAAATGGTCAGATTTTTTCTTAAAAAAAAATCCCCTAAAAAACTGATAAAGACTCAGACGATTAGGTCAACTTTAGGTCCTGTCTGGGTCTTATGAAACAAGTCCTTTCTCTTTTTTCTCTGTATCCCCATTTCCCTCCTCCTCCTCTTCCTGAATCGTTTATTTTATACAATCTGCAGCCACCCCCAGTTTCGTTTTTTTAGCGTCATTAACATTTTATTTAAAAGATGCGTTTTTTTTTTTAAAAAAAGTATGTTGTTCACCTGAAAGTGACATTATATACAATACAAAGTGAATAAATAAATGGCATTGTTATTATATCAAACACTCACCTTTTTACCTGTTTTCTCTCTTTTTTTTAAAAAATCACACTCTCAATGGTGACCCTCTATACTCTTTTTGCCCCCGGGGTCCCAACCACTCTTGTTACGAACCTCTGAGCTGAGTTCAGAAGAGCAAAATGAAGAGAAACTTGAATATGTTTTTAGAAACTAGAACGGTAGCTCAATCACGTTGATATCTTACAAAATAAACATTTTATTAAATAAAAAATAAAAAATAATACTGTCTGCTAGTTACGTCATTTTCAAACTGACTTAAAAAAAGTGTTAGAAACTAGAAAGGGTAGCTTGAATCACTTTAATACTATTTTTATGTTGATATCTTTTAAAATAAGCTTCAAGCTTCAGATAATATTTTTTTTTCTAAATTTTCATTTGTAAAAAGCTTATTTTGAAAATATATCAACATGAAAATATCCTTAAATGATTGAGCTACTCTTCTAATTTCTAAACCCCATTCCAATTGTCACTATTTTACTCCTGAAAAGAAACAAAACAGAATAATCAAACAGTTTCGAGAGCCGTTTCGAGAGCAGTTTCAATAAACGAATATATATTTTGTCTTTTTGTCTATGTAAAACGTTTATTTTGAAAGATATCAATATATTATTTTTCCACCTTAAGTGATTCGGCTACCTTTCTAGTTTCTAAACACACTTTCAATTTCTTCTTAGCTTCTGAAATGCAGAAAATAAATCAAAAGAGTTCGAAAACCAGCTTTTTTGTTCAATAAATAAACTAATCTTTAATTGAGTTTTATTTCAGTTTTTTTTTTTTTGCAGTGATTTTTCAAGATGGACAATCAATGAATGATATATCAATATTTGACCAAAATAAGATTTTTCTCTCTTTTTCTGTCTCGTCTTATATTAAGTGGGTTTTTTATCTTTTCGTTTTCCTTTTTGATATAATAATCAAGAAAAGAGAAAATGAAATACAATTTTGTTGTCTTTTTTTTTTGATGTCATGCAATCTGGAATGAAAATTGTCTTCTTGCATTTTCATTTCATTCAGTCACGACAAATATATATGAGAGAAAGAGAAGAGAAGAGAGAGAGAGAGAAGAATGTTGACCTTTTGCATGGACATTAGATAAGCACGCATTGAAATATAGATGTTAACTGTCAGTCTGCAGAATCAGTCAATCTGCAAATTGCCTAGACAATGTGCTAAACAACTACTCTGCTAGTGAGTCTGCAAAATTCAATATATTTTAGGCGTTGAATTTTGCAGATTCACTAGTAGATTTGGTTGTGTTGCAGATCGCCTAGGAAATCTGCAGATTGGCTGATTCTGCAGATTGACAGTAACATATAAATGGTCAATAATATCACTTTCAATTATGGATATTTACTTGTGTGCTTGGCTGCCTATGTCTTGATTGATCTCTATGGTAAATATTATACAAGTTACTCTCTTAATCAATCCAATCAGGAAGGTTTTTTTTTCTGTCTTTGTTCTGATAAAAAAAAAACAACAATACAATCTGTCTTTGTCCATTATCATCATTATTATTATTATTATTATTATTATTACTATTATTATTATTGGTAATATTAATAAATGATGTTTGAAGAATATTTGGTCAGCTGATGGTCACCTTAACTCTCTTTAGGCTCAAATTCAAGAATAAAACGATTTTTTTTAAAAAAAACTTTGTTGAAGAAATAAATCAAGAAATAAATCAGGATTTTTTTATGTTTGAACTCTTGTTAAGAGTTCAAGTGTCAAGATTAAAGTTTCCTTCTTAAATTTAGCCATTAACACAGGAATTTCAACTTGAATGGTTTTTATATGTTTAAATATTTCCCCACAAAGTACAAATGCTAAATCAGGAATTCAAGACAGAAACATGACACTTGAACTTCAACTTGAACTCTCTAAGGAGGAGTTAAAGAATAGAAAAACTTCATTCAAGGGTATACTCATTAAAAGAGGAGTTTTCTATGTTGAAACTTCAGGTCGTATTCATAATTATTTTAAGTCAAAGCTAGTACTAAACTCATCAACGTTTACATTTAAAAGCTTATGAGTTTAGCATTATTTTTGACTTAGCAATTAACAAAAATTCAATCTTCTATTCTGAGGGTTCAAATTTTCAGTGCTAAGTTTCTTTCTTGTATTTGGACCTTATATATTTCCACCTCAAATGCTTAGGTGCTTTTTTTTTAATAATGACAAAGGGGGGATCAGATTTAAGAGAGTTGAAACCACAGACACACAAAAAAATAAGACTTCTTTTGATCTGGGTTCAAGTCTGACCCCCCCCCCCCCTTTCTACCACCACCCTAGCCACCCCCTCAAAATAAAGGTGTATTTGGATTGTTACATTAATAGACGATGTCCAACAAGTGGCTCACATTTCACTCAAATGTGACTAAACTAAGAAATAGGTTGAATATCTTAAGATATTTATAGCAAATGATTTTTTTATGATATTATTTATGATGATGGTCAGATTGCAATAGGAAAAAGAAAAATCTATTTTCTTGATGATTTTTGATCACTTTTGGCTTTTTTTTTCTTCTTCTGATTTCGATCGAATGTTAAGAGTTATTATGATTATTATTATTACAGTGTACACAAGACTAATAATGTGTAACATAATATCAAAGTTAGTGGATGATTGGGATATTGGTTGTGGGGTTCAGATGAAAAAAAAAAATCACAAAATATTAATTTTCTATATGATTGATAAAAAAAAAATGTCATTGTAATTAAGATGGTTGGAACAGCTGATTTTTGAACTTATTCTGCAATTTCAGAGTACACTAAGAAGAAACTGAACGTGTCTTTAGAATCTAGAACCAGTAGCTTAAATCACTTTTACATTTGGTATTTTCGTGTTGATAACTTTCAAAATAAACTTTTTTTTTACCTAAACAAAAATATCGTTTGATTAAAGTTGAGTCATTTTTCAAACTGATATAAAACTCATTTTAAAGATATCAACATGAAAAACACCTTTTATGTGATTGAACTGCTACCCTTCTAGTTTCTAAAACATATTCAAGTTTCTCTTCATTTTGCATCTGAAAGACAGAAAAGCCCCGTTTACACATTTCAGAAAAATGCAATAAAAGTGTATTTTTTCTTTTTGTAAAATTTATTGAATTGTATTAATGATAACTTTCAAAATAAACTTTTTTTACCTAAACAAAAATATCGATTGATTAAAGTTGAGTCATTTTTCAAACTGATATAAAACTCTCATTTTAAAGATATCAACATAAAAAACACCTTTTATGTGATTGAACTGCTACCCTTCTAGTTTCTAAAACATATTCAAGTTTCTCTTCATTTTGCATCTGAAAGACAGAAAGCCCCGTTTACACATTTCAAAAAAAATGCATAAAAGTGTATTTTATCTTTTTGTTAAATTTTATTGAATGTTATTATTTTGGCTCTTGTTATTAATCGATTTAAAAACTAGAAAAGAAGAAAAAGAATGAAAAAAAAAATGCAGAAAACAAAGAGTTTCCCGCCCACTTCCATTTTAATTCTAATTTATTATTATGATTAAAAATTGATCTATTTTTTTGAGTTTGCACTTAAAACCATTTTCAAATTGGTGGGAATATTCACATATGATGCAAATAAATATTCACAAAACACTTTTTTTCTTTCTCATTTACTTGAAATTTGTAAATGTGAAAACTCCTAAATAATAATAAGTTCCACTTTTCTTTTTCTTTTTTTAATATAGAGATATTTTTATAATAAGTACTTTTCGATGATTTTTCGCGAAATAATGGACACGATTTCGGTTTTTCGTCAGACTTTGCGGACAACAAATTACTGGAATTGATCGGGTTAGTCAAATTACAAAATTAAAGAGAAAAACATCTCTCCTTCCATTTTCTTATTTACACAAAAAGATTTTAATAATGTTATTTCTAATTAATTAGGCTCGGATTTTTATGCAAAATATCAAAGCAAATGTTTATCAATTTATGGCTCACAAGTGCCAATTCTGAAGTAATTCTTCTCATCATCATTAGAGCAACCAACAATTATGATTTTTTTAATGAAAAAAGCTGGTTAGAGGCTAGATGTCTGGTTACTATTAGTTGTCAACTAGAAAGTTCTAGCCTCTAATCAGTGGGGTTTTAAGTAGAAAAAAAAAACATTATTGTTGGTTGGTCTAAACAGGATTGTTACTTCACAATTGGCTCTTGGGTCACATACTGAGAATGCCTTATATTGCATAAACATTCAATCTCTTGAGTGAGTTTAGCACTACCTTTGACTAATACCCTCGACACACATACACAGTTAAATGCATTTAAATGCTAAACACGTTCTACAGAGCCCTGGGAAGGACAAACGGACAATATGTCGCATTCAATTTATTCCGTTAATTAATCTGAAAATATTGAGTTAATTACTTAAATATAATTAATATAAACTATTAACAAAATATTGATTTAGTATTTCAATTTAAAATATTAATATTTTTATTTGGTTCATGTGTCCTTAACTGGATTCCGTATAATTCACCTATAAACACATTTAATTTGAATCCATTTAGCTCATGTGTGTCTTTAAGAATACGTTCATTAGTTCTTATTCAGATTATACTAGGATTAACGGCCATAATATTCTCAATGTTTGCAAAGTCAAACCTTGTGCTAAACTCATTAACTTATGCATGGAAATTCCAATTAAAAGTTCATGAGTTTAGTATGAGCTTTGACTTTGCAGTCATTAAGAATTCGACCCTAATGCCCTTGGCACACAGTCCATCTTTTCAACTGCAAAATGAATTCGGTAACCGACCATAGGTGAGTCTTTCCATAGAAAATACATTGCAACCACTGTCCAACACCGACAATTAGAAAACGGAATGAACAGAAATTGGCTCCGCCCTTTTTATGACGAACTGCAACTTCTAATTGGTTGGTTATGTAGTCTGACGTCACATGCTCCGCCTTTTTCAACGTCGAACCACACAACAAACCAATTAGAAGTTGCCGGTCGTCATAAAAAGGGGCGGAGCCAACTTCTGTTCATCCCGTTTTCTAATTGCCTGTCTGTTTAACCACCTTCGACTTCATTTTGGACTGGAAAAGTGGTCAAAAAGTGGTCTGTGTATTGATTGTAACCCTTATTTAGCTTTTGTTTGTATTTATTTAAGGTTAAAGTTTATTTAAATTTTCAAACTATCTCTCTATTTGTTAACAATTTCTGACTATGTCTCTTTTTTTACCTTTAACTGTCATCTCACAGGTGTTATATCTTCTGTGAATTAATTCGTCTTTTCTACCTGCACTTCTGTTAATTCTTCTAACTGTAAAGAAGTCTACTTGAACTACTTCAGTTGAATCCAATTATGATTGTGTCTAAAACATCATTTCTCAACTTTAAACCAGTTTTCAACCAAATTTAAAAGAAAATATCTCAACTCACATTTGCACTTTTCATATTTTAAAACTTGCTGCACAGAAAAAAAAATACTTGTAAAAATTGTAAATAATAAAACTGTTATTAAAAAAGAATGTTCTAAAAAAATCGACTTACCTTTTTGCAGCTCACTTTTTTTTTCATCTTTTTTCTTCATTTTTAACTTAATTACTTTAATTTTTTATTTCTCTCACCTTCAAATATGAAATCATAAATGTTGTATTTGCCAAAAATTCAAATACAATTATACAGTGGGTGCATTCGGAAACAAAAGAAAAATGCTATTATCCAAAATAAATTTAGAAAGGTAAAGCAAATCCATAAAACGCCATTAAGTCCTGCTTAAAATGTCATCCATGTTCGTTGAATCCTATTTTAATTGAAGCATTAAGTACAGTTCGCGCCATCTATCGGCCACACTCAGTTTTGGCATGAAATGTTCCTCCCTATGGAACATTTCAGCTCTTAGTTGATTTACCTTATCTCGCTATTATCTGTTTCCGAAAACTACACTAGCTCCACCTACCCTTCACATGAAAACAAACATCTAATTCACATACTTTGCATTCTTGAATATAGCGACCTTCCGTGTGAAGGTCAGAGTGTAAAGAACGTAAATGAGGTAATCAAGCACATCCGGAAAATCTTTTCTTTTATAGTATTGTACAGGACGCGAAGCAAATCACTCTGAAACTCTCTTACGTTCTCGTTACGTTCATGCAGTTAACGCACAGCATTATAGCATTACAGAAAAATGACGTCACCACTATGACGTACCACATTGCATTCTGGTACAAACGCGCCGGCTGTGACGTCATTTTTCTGTAATGGATTAGCTGCATGATCGTAACGAGAACATTAGATTATTTATAGCAGAAAGTCTTTAGTTTCCGATTGCACCCATTAACAATTAAGGTGGTTTAAAGTGTAAAACGCGTCTCAAACTCTGGATTATTTTGTCTTTCAGGTGCAAAATGAAGAGAAATTTGAACGTGTTTTAGAAACTAGAAGGGTAGTTCAATCACTTACAGGTTTTTTCATGGTGTGATTACCTTCATAATATGATCCAACTTTAAGCAAATGATATTTTGTTTAATTTTTGGCCATAAAAAGTTTATTTTGAACGATATCAAACATGAAAATACTTTTATGTGAATATGAAACCCTTCTAGTTTCTTAATTTTACTTAGTGAAAGACAGAATGAGCAGAATTTGAAATTCAGCTGTTCATAAACCCATCTTTAACAATTTCATAAAGTACTGAAAACAATGTCAAACCTTTTTTTTCCCGGAACTTTTCGAAGAAAAAGTTGAATTTTGAGCAGATATAATTATTTTATTTTTCATCATCTTCAATCACCACCAATCAAACTTTCAAACTTATTTTCTGGAGAAAAACCTAATAAATAAAATTGAATAAACAATAAAAATACAACAACTATTTAAAACCATGACAATATATTTATTATTAGATTGATGTGGTACTTGGTACAATCTTACAATTATTATTATTATCATCATAAATACATTATTATTATTATTATTAAGCTCTACTAAGAATTTTTTTTAGTACATTACATGTACAAATATCAAATAAATAAACAAATGGGGAGAAGGGGGGACGACCACGGAACAGGATTATTTTTTTATTTCAACAGAGAAATAACCCACAATATTTGTAATTATTTCTCTCATTCATAAAATTGATTAATTATGAACTATATCTTTTTTTGTGTGTGTTTGTATATTTTTCTTCATATTTTTCATTTTAAAATTGTTTTTCACTGCAGAAGAAGCAACACTCTGGAAGAAGATCAAAATCAACTTCTTCTAAAATCGTCATATTTCTTCTTAAAACAATAGTTTTTTTTAAAAAAAAGGAGCCTTTATAATATTAATTATTATTTCTATCATTGGAAACAAATTCTGATCAACTGATTGCAGAGAACAGAAAACAATAGAAAACAGGGGAAAATGGTAATTTTTTATACATTAGAAAACAAAAATATCTCTTTGACATCACTTTCAGAAAAGGGCCCCAAATTGATTTACAAGAAAAAATGGACAACAAAGTGTTTGAAGAAAGCGAATTGGAAGAAGAAGAAGTAAAGAAAAAAGCCTCAAAAGCTTAAGAAAAATGGAAGGACTTCACAAGAAATGTCGGTAAGGTTTGGTTCAGGCTTTGTCCTTAATGCATCAACAAACAGACTATGTGGCTAATGAAGGTTAAGGTATGGTAGCTCTGTAATGCGCATGTGCAGTGGTTACTGTACCATAAGATAAGGTAGTTGCTCTAAAGCGCATGTGCAGTGGTTAATGTAGGGTAAGGTACGGTAGTGCTCTAAAGCGCATGTGCAATGTTCAAACGCATCAACTAAAGATGATACTTCAGTGATTGCAATCTGCACATGCGCAGTATAGGAGCGCCCTTACCTTACCCTACATTAACGAAATAAAAGAAAGGAAATGAATTTATTTCAGATCAGTTTTGGTTTAAAAATTTGACCTGATCAAAATCCACTTTCACCTTCTATTTTCATCCAATGTCAAAGATGGTTTATAAACAGTTGAATTAGAATTCAAAATTCTAATTATTCTGTTTTTCAAAACAGCAAAATTAAAATAAAACCTGAATGGGGTTTAGAAACTAGAAGGGTAGCTCAATTACTTAAGGGTAATTTAGATGTCAATATCTTTCAAAATAAACTTTTTACAGACCCAAAAATTAAAAAAATATCTTTTGCTTAAAGTTGGGTCATTTTCAAACTCCCATAGAAAGTTTAATTTGAAAGATAACAACATGAAAATATCCCTTAAGTGATTGAGCTACCCTTCTAGTTTTTAAAACACATTCAAGTTTCTCTTCATTTTGTTTACACTATTTTGTTACACTTTAAAACCATCTTAAATTAACCAATCATTTGGATCCACTTATACAAATGCTAAAATACCTGCAATTGGGTTTTACAATAAACAAAGAATTTCATGTCAAATAATGACGTCAGAGGTAGACATTTGTGTTTTTTTCATATGAGTTAGTGACATTTTCATTTAAAATTTACCAAATGTGGCCAAGATTTCAAATTGGCAACACTGACAATTATAAATTAAGGGGGTTCAAGAGGGAGGTTTTATGAAGGGTGTTGATAATTTTTAATGAAATTTACACCACAATATTGCTAACAATTCAACATACTGATTTACCAGAAATGTAAAACAATTGAAGTTTTTTTTTAAAAAAAGACCAAAAAAATTAAGTGAAATTAAATTGAAAAACAAGTCACCTTTTACAATCACCTCCTCCATTTTTAAAAAACAAACAATTTTGAAGGAATTAACTACAATTTCAAATAAAAATGAATAACCTTTTTGCATAGTAAATAACCAGATATAATTAAAAACAAAAACAACGTTTTTTTTTATTTTAAAAACTAGAACAAAGGACGTGGACCAATAACAAGAAAATGGCCGCCACAAAACTTCAAAATGGCGACCAAACATCGCAATCAAAACATAAATTAAGATCCGTTTTCTTTGGCGGGTTCTGTTTTAAGTTTATTCAATTTGTCTTTTTAACTTGTTTGTGACAATTAAATTTCTAATAATTTTACAGATCTGATTTGATAAAAACAACTTGGTAAAAAACAAGATGGCCGCACATATAACTACCGGTAACAAAACAAAATGGCTGTCTGATTTTTCTTGATTGTTACAGATCTGATTGTGAAATATTGGAAGCAACAAAAAAGTGGAATTAGAAGAGGAGGAGGAGGTAATTTCTACCTGGTTACTTAATGACGTCACTTCCAGAAAAGTGACGTCACAATGGTGGTAAAATGAAATATTTACATATTTAAAAGACCCTGATGCAACCGATTTTCGTTTTTTTTTTAAATTATTATTATTGTAGGTTTTGTACATTTTTTTTTTTGCATCTATAAAGAAACCTGCAACGGATTTGTTCTTCCAATAGATCATTGACAGATCGTGTTTGGGCTGCGCACTTCTTCGAAAACATCAATCAAACCAAAATTTCTCATTAGACCAACTAGTTAACTAATTTGACATTCCCGTTTCAAAATATCATAATTTCAAAACTTTAAAACAGCTAAACAGGCCAAAATCTAAACTGGTATTCGTGTATTATACAGAACTAGTAAACCCGTCGTGCAATTTGCACAAAACGAAATTGAACAAGGTATTGTAACAATCCCATGATTCATTGATTCATTTGAATCAAAGAGTTAATTTTCTGAGACTACGTTTTCCAGGTCGAAACCTTTAATTTGGTTTCTACACTGTATTCAAATATAAAACAGAACCTTCGTTTAGAGATATAGTGGATGCCAGTTTAGCACTTACCGGGTCGTTATTCTTAATGACTGCTAAGTCAAAGCTATAGTGCTAAACTCATCAATTTTTACATGAAATTTCTAATCAGAAAAGTTCATGAGTTTAGAACTATGAAAATTAGCAATCATTAACAATTGCAAACTTTAGTTAATTTAGTTTAGCTAAAGGGACCATTATTATTGGCCATTATGGAATAATATGAAGCCACAAAAGGATTAAGTTGAATAAAATGCAAACATTTTCCAATTTTTGTTTAAAAAAAAGGGAGAGAAAAGAAACACA
Organism: Brachycybe producta; assembly: GCA_036925085.1. Taxonomy (NCBI): domain Eukaryota; kingdom Metazoa; phylum Arthropoda; class Diplopoda; order Playtdesmida; family Andrognathidae; genus Brachycybe; species Brachycybe producta. The sequence goes on from JAUPFP010000006.1 coordinate 231,377, forward strand.
GAAAAAAGATGAAGAAAAAAAGGGGAAGAATTGAGGCTATTTTCTATATGAAGAGATAAAACACTTTTCATCACTTCCGGTTTTTGTCTATTATTTTTTTTTAGCAAATACAACAAATTTTATCATTTCTACAACAATTTTTTTATCCTTCAAAAAAAAGTATTTAAAATTTTTTTTTCTAGTCTAAAAAACCCCACAAAAATTAAGAAGAAAAAAAAAACACGCAAGAAATAATTACACAGTTAAGAAAGAAAAAAACCACCGGGATTTTAAGTTTTTTTTTTTAATCTTCCATCTTTGTTTAAAAAATCTTTTAAAAAGTCATTCAACTAATACGTGAAAATACCACACTTTAAACGCCATTTTCTCTCTTTTATTTTATGTGAAGAAGGATTGGTTTGAGGGGAGAGAAAAGGGTAGAAAAACATGACTATAATAACAAAAAAACGTCTTCCTATTTATACAATTTAACTTAAAAACATTTTTCACTTTTTAAATTTTTTTTAATACAAACTTCTTTTTTTAGGATTAATTCATATTTTGTGAGGTTTTTTTTTTCTTCATCCTAAATCTTCACTGAGAAGATTTATTTTTAACCACATCTGTGTTTTATTTTGTAATATTTCCCCTTTCAATAATGTAAACTTTTTGCACAACAATTTCTATAATAATAACAAAAAAAAAATGGCGCTTCTGACATGAACGCCACCTAGTGTGCATTGTCATTTTTTTCCTGGTTTTCTTTTTGTACCTATATTATTAGCTACCACACAGAATTGCACCAAAATTTGTTTCACAAAGGAGTTTAAAAAAAGTGAAAAGGGACCAATAAAAGTTGGGATTGGAGGCGGGAAGAGGCTAGAAAAAATGAAGGAAATACATATAAAATCACATACAGGAGGACACAAGAAACACAAGACAATTTTTTGGAGGCCAACCAATCACAAAAAAGAACAAATTCTTTGACATCTCAAAAGATAAAAGTGAGACTTGAAGCAATTATTTTTTTCTAAAAATTCCTCACTTCCGGTCTCTCTCACTCTCTCCTTATTTTAATATATATAAATTTAGGAACAAAAATCCCCTTTTTTAAAATTTAATATTTCTTATTACAAAAACTGAGGTCCGTTTTAACTTTTATTTATCAATTATCAATAGGGTGCGGATTTTTATGCAAATATCAAGCAAATGTTTCTCAATCTGTGGCCCAAATTGACAATTGTGAAATAATCCCGCGTTTAGACCAAACAACAACTATGAGTTTTTTCAATCAAAAACACTGGTTAAAGGCTATAATTTTCTAGTTGACAATTGATAGTAACAAGACATCTAGCCTCTCTAACCAGCTTTTTTTATTAGATAAAAACATAATGGTAGTTGCTCTACTAATTGGCACTAGGGCAACAAAATGAGAAACAATTGCTTAATATTGCATAAAAAAAACCGAGCCTTGATTATCAGGAATTCCACCGGTTTTTTTCCTTCTTTTCTTATAGCTACATGCTAATTAAATTATTAATTAATTAATCAATAGTAGGCTCTTAATCATTTGTAGAATTTTTGTGTAGTTGATGCTTGTGTGCAGAAAAAATAAATATTTTCAGAAAGAAAAATAGGCGGGAAGTTTTAAAAATAATAATAATCACGCAAAAAAAAAACACAAACACACAAAAGAATTCAAACTTAAAATAAAAAAAATACGAATTTTAAGAAGTAAAAACAAAACAAAATCAAAACTCTTCTTTTATAAAAAAAAATTATTAAATTTTTTTCATATTTAATACAAATTACGTAATTTCAGAGAAGTATCGAGAAAAGGAAGGATGATTATTATTAAGAAGGAGAATTTTTCTCAATCGATTTCTTTTCAGAAAATCTTTATTTAAGTTGTTTAGAGGTTAGTTTTACTAATTTATGTTTTTGAATCAATCAGAAGTTTTCAATTTAGTTTAATTAAAAGGTTCAAAATTCAAGTAATGGAAGTTGGTACTTGAGGGTATCTCTCTGAACGGTATGTGTTCCAGCTCAAACGACAACGAGGGCTGGAGGTGGAGGCTAGAAGTACGGCTGATGGATATTTTGGAAAAATCAAAATCGGTCCAATATTTAAAAAAAATATGAAAAAAATCTAAAATATTTAAAATATCGTTTTATAAAAAAAAACCAGAAAAAATCTAAAATAATAAAATTATTTAAAAAAAATACAAAATCTTCAAAAACAAATCGAAAATATCGTCTTATAAAAACGAAAAACTACAAAACTTAGTGTAGGTGACGTTGAGAATTTTTTGATATTTCAATATATTCGATTTTTTTTTTCAATATATCGAATGTGATATCGATATACATTATTACTTAGCTAGCAATACTTATTGTAAATAATGAGAGGTTGGAGAATATGATAATTTATGGATGTGAAAATGCAAATTTTCTTCATTTTTTTGTTACGGAGAATGTTAATTTTGTTCCTAAATAGCTAGCCTCCATCTCCAACCCTCGTTATCGTTTGAGGAATACAGCTCTCAGAGGGTTCAAAGTTGAAGTTCAAAAAAATACCAAGTTTTTCCTTTCTTGCAAATTTGAGATAAAAAAAATTTCAAATAAGGTTAAGAAGAAAAAAAAAATCACAAAGAATGAAATGATTTGAAATCTTAGAAAATAAACAATGCCCAGATAGTAAAATCCCACAAAATCACAACAATCGATGTTTCTTTTGGATAATATAAAGAAAATCCTTAAAACACGGTTTTTTTTCTTTCTCTTACTAAGGAACTTTTTTTTAGGTAAAGAAACAGGAAAAAGTGAAAAATGACTAAAAAAAATGGCGGATTATGCAAAATAAAAAAACAAACACACTTGGAAAGGATTGAAACAAAAAAGAGATTAGAAAAATAAAGAAAATAATTGGTGAAATAGAGAATTGATATGTTGAGAAATAAGAAAAATTGATTCTTCAAATTTCATTATATTATGATAATAGTTTTTCAATCCCAATTCCAACAAATTTCATTTTTCTCTACAATCTTATGAATTATAACTACTAATACCTCGTTTTCATTATAAAAAAGGTTAACTGCAGTTAAAATAATAACCACAGTTAGTATTTTTAGTGGAAACAAATGCGGATAAATTTGCCAACAATGGAGGTAACTCAACTGCAGTTCTACAACATGGTTAACCACATGGTTAAAACGTCACATGCTGGTTTGATGACAAACTTGGCCTACAAACAAAATGGCGTCTAATCAGAGGAAAGATTGAAAGTTAACTATAGTTAAGTGTAGAAAAAAAAATACACCAAAGTAAATCTTCTAGTTTGGTTATTTACCTGTAGTTATTTTTTTATAATGGAAACAAGGTACGGTAAGGTAAGGTAATTAAGAATTATACCTAGTTTCCATTATAAAAAGTTAACTACAACAAAGAAAAATCTAGTGCAATCAAATGGTTAAATTAACCATACTTAAAATGTGCCAACAATGAAGTTAACTGCATTGGCTCAACATGGTTCAACACATTACTGCAAACCAAAAATAAACATCACACCAGTGATCTTGATTAAATTCTCTTGTCTGAACAGGTGTATTAAGCATTGTGTTGGAATATCACTTAACCACAGTTAAGTCTTTATAAATAGAACTACAACAAAGAACTTGGATCTTGATTAGCAATGATGCCTGTTAAAATAAAAATGTGGTTAAAATGGAAAAACACAATTACCACTTCTAACTTGACTGAAGTTAACTATAACCATGGTTACGTAACTGCAGTGGAAACGAGATAATTAGGCCGGTTGGCTAAACTGCAGTTATTTTTATAATGAAAACGTGGTATAAAGCTTTACTTTATTTTCTCTTCTTTCCAATAATAGGAATAATAATAATAGGAACAACTTAACTCCATATGGATCGACGTTTGGTTAATTAACATTAACTAATCTAACCTTCATTTTGGTAAAAATTTAAACTTCTTTCTGAATGTGGCTAAAAAAAAGGGATGATGAGAAAGACAAAATAAAAACCTACCCTGTGTGTCCAACATTTTTGGAGATACAAACAAAAAATATACATAAAGCCTAATTAAAATGAAGAAATTACTCATTTTTTTACAAAAAAAAAGAGGGAGGAGGAGGAATAGGCAAACCGGAAGTGCCCAAATAAGGTAAGAACAATGAGAGCCAACCCTCCCCTCTCATAATACAAAACAAAAAAATTGAAAAATAAATTAAAATTATCAAACTAAAAATTTCAATCAAAGAGAAGAAAAAAGATTTGAAAATGAAAAAAAAAGAGGAGGAGGATTCACGCCTACAATTAAATACAGGTAAACGTCACTTCCTGTTCTTGACTAGCTTTTTGGTTTTTAAGAGAAAAACTACGAAATTTATTTACAGAAACAATAGGACAAAAAAACACATTGTTTACATTATATATAATTATGCAAAAAAAAAAGCTATCAAGAAAAAAGTAAACACAAAAAATAATACTAAAAAAAAAACTAGATACATTTTTCTATATAATTGAATCTTGTTTAAATCTGATTGAATTTTTACTTGAAATTAGGTTCAAATTTTGGTCCAGCAAGTCAACTGATTGATTAATTATAATTTTATGCAAATATCAAAAGCAACTGTTTCTCAATTTGTGGCTCAAGTGCCAATTTTGATCATTATTAGAGCAACTTGCAAATTATGCATTATTTTAAATCAAAAAGGCCGGTTAGAGGTTAATAAATGTCTAGTTACTATCAGTTGTAAACTAAAAAGTTCTAGCCTATAACCAGTTTTTTTGATTGAAAAACACAATTATTGGTTGATCTAAACGCGGGATTGTTACTTCACAATTGGCACTTAGGCCATTAGGATTGAGAAACATTTGCTCGATATTACATAAAAATCCGAGCCCTATTAATTTAATAATTATTATGCAAACTATCCCTAATTATAATTTGAATTTTTTGTTTAGACTTATATACCTTACAAAAGTTATTACTATTAGAATTATGTATTATTGCTGCATTTTTTTTTGTTTGATGACAAGCAAAATTTTTAAAATTATGAAAAGCCAATCAGAAAAATCTAAAGCCAAAAAGAATGAAATTCATATGAAGCCTTGCAAAATAACCAATTTTTTTTTGTTTCTCCTTCTTCTATTGCACGTTTTATCAGATATGAAAAATGTGATAATTAAGGTGTTCCATTATTTGCATATTAGGTATATCTATTATATTGTGTTGAAATGCAATTTATAGGTAAAAATATTTTAATGGAAAAATACTTTTGAGACCTCGTTTTGAGTCTACATGCCATAATAAAAGGTATCTTCGCATTGGCCCATGTGGAAAAGGTGAGTACATCATGAAACTTAACAAAACTGTCACCAGAGGGCCAGAGATGTTATTGGAATTATCACCATAGGGCCAGTGATGTTATTTTTTGGAACTATCACTAGAGGGCTACTGATGTTATTTATTGGAACTGTCACTAGAGGGCCAATGATCTTACTTATTGGAACTGTCACTAGAGGGTCAATGATGTTACTTATTGGAACTGTCACTAGAGGGCCAATGATGTTACTTATTGGAACTGTCACTAGAAGGCCAATGATGTTACTTATTGGAATTGTCACTAGAGGGCCAATGATGTTACTTATTGAAACTGTCACCAGAGTTGTCCTTTCAACTAACGGATGGCATGTTAGTCAACAAACAAGTCCGAAGCCCCTCATCCTGTGAGGCCACCTAAGTGGGCTATATTATTTTACACAATATCATACAAAATGTGTGTCCTGTCAATTTGTCAGCAATATAATAATAATACAACTGAGAATACAGCATTGGCCACCAGATGGAAACACTGCAGAATCATCATCTATTTGTATCAGGGCTTTGTATGATTTCATAAATTGTAGACAAAAATAAGAAAAGGTACCCTTTCAAAGTATATTATTGGACCAAAAGATAGGAATAGTTAAAATTAACTTCATAACTACTTCAATTAGTAATAATTAGGGTTAAATAGCACCACACTTTAGCAACTGAACTTTCCTAACTGGAAGACAAAAAAAAAACAGATTTCGTTTCAAACTAATTATTCAGTTTTTACCTAATTAGCTTAATTAATACCTTACTGTGTTTTAAGACTAGATGGAAACTAAAATTGGCCCCAAGGTCACCAATTAACAATAATGGAGGACCTACATAGGACCCTGACACAGAACAAAATCAAATGAAACTGGGCTTTTTTCTATAGGTGGCAGCACTGGCAAATTTGTACAAGAAATGACTTCACAAGTAAATCAACCAATCATGTTTATAGGAAAAACTAACCTCATCAAAACTACTTTATATTAAATAACATTAAGAGAACTATATTTAAAAAAAATGCTTTAAGGAAGATTAGAACAGGAAGTGACGCAATTTTATACTTGTAGTCGTGTTAATGTATCCTCAGGCTAAAGAACCGGAAGTGATGCCTTGTTAACCACTCGGATCATAACTGGCAGAATATATTAGTTTGTCCTTTTCTTTAAAAGATGGCGCCAACAACTCAGAACAACTAAGGTGGCCATTTTGAATTGTTTTTTTTTTGTGTGGAAGTTAATAAAATGTGTAATTAATCAATCTATAATTATCTTAAGAAATAGAAAAACATTTATTTGCCTGAGATTTTTTTAAAATTAAATTAGGCATACTTAATTAAAAAGGTAATGGTGGTCAAACACGTGACAACCCGAAAGAACAAAGACAGCACAGTAAAAGGATAAGAAAGGGACATATTTTGGAATAGGTCTGTGGACCTATGACGTCACCGGAAGTCCCCCATTCAACATATATTTTTAATAAAATATTACGAGCCCAAATAGAAACTTTTTGACACATGAAGGGGCCCCTCTTTTTCTATGTATGTACATTATGAACAAAACTGATACTAATATATTTAAAAAACACAAAAAAAGCTGACCAAATAACGAACAAAAGGGAGGCCATTTTTTTTTCTGAATAACGCACCAATTAAAAAAACGACTTCAAATAGACATTTATAACAAATTACAAATTTACAAATTAGTGTCATTGACTGTATTATCATCATACTCTAATCAAATATGGGTGGGTGGGGGTCAATAAACAAAATTGGCTAAAATTGCGCTTAACTTATAAAGCCCATTCCAGTCTAGAAGAAGAGCCCATGGGACTTATGGCCCAAACTAGGAATTCTGATATTAAGAAAACCAGTGAACCTGTGTCAAGATGAAAATAAAATGCAGCCTAGAATTGAAAGCCCTAAACTTGAAGGGTAAATTTGGAATTTAGTGAATGAACCCCTTTCAGATGAAATAACCGAACTTTACTTTTGCGCCGGATTTTGCATTATTAATTGAAATAACAAACTAGAAAGTGATGATGCAATCTGAATAGAACAAAAGATGCGAAATGGTCATCCAGTAGAAATTTTAGATCAATATTAAAATTCAAAATGGCCGTCATTTTTTCTACTTTTCAATTTTAATTGTTGTATTTAATAGTGTAAAATTGTAAATTAGAACTTTGAATGTAATAAAATAAAACTACGAAATTTTTTTTGGCTAAACAAAATAAAATGTTTCAATTTGAATTATTTTTTCGAAAAAACATAGATCTAAAAACCAGATGTGACGGACAAATGAAACTTGATATCAATTAACTTCAAAGTTGTTTTCAATAGAGGGCGCTAATCTCACTGCAACGCTCACATTCTTCTATATTGTTTGTTATCAACTTAAGATTACTGGTATTCTTATTTAAATGAATCTCTTAGTCATTTTTTCTTCCGCTTTTCCCCAGGTTAAAACCAATTTCTCATTTTGTTAACTAGTTTTAACAACAATAAAAACGTCTAATTTAAATAATTCAATCAGTAATTTTAATTTGACAAAATACAGCATTAATATAAATGCTTGAATTTGTTGTCAATTTCTTAAAAAACGCCAAGAAATAAAATGAACTTATCGCCAATTTTTAAATGAATTTTTTTTTTTGGTTTATAAGATCTAATATTATTTTACATCGTTAATTTTTTCAAAATAAACGATGAACACAAACAAATTTAATAACGGAATTCAACAACGGAAACATGAAATTTCGGTTTTAAAAACCAAAAAAAAGTAAAAACAAGCAAAGCAAGCACACACGTCACACCGACAGAGACACATACAGACGGCACAAAGGTAAGGGGCGGGAGAAGAAAGGGTTGTTTTTATGCCACGTTTAATGGCTGTCTAAATGCGTAACTTCCGGTTAAGACACTATTATAATTAACAAAAATAAGAAACAAGATTCCGGTTTCCAAGAAACTCAAACAAACAAAAAAGTCAAACACCTCCTTTAAAATATTTCAATAAATTTTAATTTTAAAAATTGTCTTATCAGTTGAAAGAAATAACTGTGACCGGTAGATGGCAGCACTTAGTAAAAAAATTCATAATTGGATTTGGTATAAGAAGTGGTCAAGAAAGATGGACAGTAAAGACAGACAATAACATATATACATAGAGGTAGCTCAACTCCCATGTTAGCGAAAACGTTTCGGATGATGTTATAGCCTCTCATCAAGGTTCTCTTCATGTATATTTCACTTATCATTCTATTCTACACTGTTTGTGTATTCATTTAATCCTAGTCTAACTACTTAACTAACTAAAGCAACCAGTAAAATGCATTTTTCAGCCAAAGAGCCGGAGAGCCTAAAGAAAACTATTTCTAGATGCTAGTCTAACTATAGCCTCTAACCAGGTTCTTTGACTAAAAAAAATACATTTTTCGAGTTGCCTTAATAACTAAGATGAAATTTAGTTCTAAGTAAAGGTGACGCCATCTATTGTCTAAACTCAACTATGACATGAAATGCTTCATAAGACAGAAAAAGATCTTTAAGTTGTGCATACGCGGTCAATTTTGGCTTGCCAATTCTTTGATGTTTTGTGTGGGCATCACCTATTATTCATCTTTTTTTTTTTACTAATTACTCAGTTTTTCATCAAAAGAAAAACATTTCTTCTTGAAAAAATGTGTAAATTACCATTGCTCACGGGTTGAAAAGCCAAAATTAACCGTGTATTTCCAGCTTTAGTTGAATTACCTCTATACATTTATATTGAATAGAACCAAGATAAATTTATAAAGGTAAAAGCAACTCCATGTTAGAAAAAAAAACTCCGTCAAAAGTGAGCGAAGAATCGTCTGCTTAAAATGTCATTCATGCCCACTGCCCATTGAACCAGGGCCGGATTAGCCATTGGCCTAAAAGGGCTGCAGCTCAGAACCCCCAAATTTTGAGGGGCCCCATCGTGGTGAATATATTTTTTAAAGACTGTAATTACTGTAAATCGACAATTTGTTTTGCAAATGATCAAATGAGCACATTTTCGCCACAGTTGTCTAACTCCTAATGATGTAAAAATAACTGAAACTTTTAAAGAGAAAACCAATACAAGTAGGATTTACGTCATTTATGGAAGGGGCCCCCATATATATTAGGACAGGGCCTCCATGTAGGCTGATCCAGCCCTGCATTGAACCGTATTGTAACTGAAGCACTAAGTACAGTACAATTTGCGCCCTCTATCGGTGACACTCAAGTTTTGACACAAACTGCTCCATAGGAAGAGAGCTCTTAGTTGAGTTACCTCTATATATTTTATGTTGATGAGAGAACGTAAAAGACAGAAAGCGGAAAATAAACATTTTTTGGCGCGCGCGCACACACACACATTTGACCCCCGACCCACCTCTCCCACCCTTCACTTTTCTCAAACAAATTCAATTTTTTTTTAAAAAAAATTTCTTCCTAAATTAAATTTAATGAAAGAAATTTTTTTTGTGTTTACTTTTAGTGAATCTTATTCATAAAAAAACAAATCTTGGATTTAAGACATAAAAAATCCATCCACACGTCAAATAAAACAAAAACGAACAAACAAACGAAGAACAAGTAACAAATAATTGGGGGGAGGAGGAGAAAGGGTAAGAGAAATAGGCAAAAAGAACTGGGGTATTTTTATGCCCCCCCCCCCAAACATTCTTACCACATAAAACAAGCACCCTCTTGAAAAATATATATATATATGTATATAAAATCACTGGGGCCAAGGGGTTCAATACTGACCCCCTCAAAAAAAAAACTTAAATTTTTCTATCAAAATTAAAAAAAACTGAAAAAAAAGAACAACAACTAATTAATTAATTGATTATTTTTAAGTCTAACTTAATAAATTTGTAAATTGTTTTTTCTTTTCTTTATATCAATCTTAACATTTAAGTTGTACCTTATTTTAATATTTTTCTTTTTAATATTTTCCTTCCTTTTCTCGTCTTCTTTTTGTAAATTATGATTAGGAGCTTCTTTTATTTTTCTTCTTAAATCTAAATTACTTAAACCAATCATCATCAAAAAAAAAAGGAATCGAAGGTTTTCAAGGGAAAATTAGGGATTTTTTTTTTTGAGGAGGACCAACAAGAATGGGTGACGGCGGATGGGAAAAAGAAGAAAGAAAGAAAAAAAAAAAACATCAACAAAGAACCGAAAAAATTTCAGGGCCGAATCTCACGTCGCCTCCTTGGAATCCGTGTCCGTTTCACTTGTGGTCGTTTTCATATTCTGATTGACCACACACTTCCTCATGTGTTTCTCTAAGGTGCTTGGCACCGAGAACGGCATGTCACAGAAACGACACCGATAAACATCTTTACCCAATCGGCCATGTGTTTTCATGTGGCGCGTTAGTTTCGAACTTTGCGCACACGCGTAACTACAAAGTTCACATTTGTACGGTTTCTCTCCCGTATGAGAACGACGATGAACCGTCAAATTACTACAATTCTTAAAGATTTTACCGCAGTATTCGCACGTATCGTTACGTCTCTGTTCCTTAGATTTTCCATTACCAGTGGCCACGCTTAAAAGACTCGATGAAAGTCCGTGCTGACCGTTACCGCCACCGCCACTATCACTTCCTCCTCGTCCGTTACCGGGCGATCCGTGAAGATGATGATGATGATGGTGGTGATGATGATTGTTACCACCGCAACCATCGCCAATTCCTCCACCGTTACCTCTCTCACGACCAACACCGTCACTCAAGGCATTAGCCAGTCCTCCACTGGGTCCCGGTTTGGGACTATTCGTATCTGGCAGACAGAGAGCTTTCAAGGCACTTTCAGAAGACAGTTTCGAGCGTCCGAGAAGATCTGCCGCTTCGGCTCCTCCTCCCGGCATACCCATAAAGATATCTCTCGGAGTGGCCATGGCCGGTAACCAAAGTCCGGCATAAAGGGATTCCCTCTCTCGACCTATTCCCGACCTACCACCGTCTCCCAACTCTAACTTTATCCTCTTGTTGGAAGAACTCTCGAGAAGAGCGTCGTAAGCACCCAACATGGTCGCCGGAGCCAGATCCAAAGGAGGTTGTCCGAGGATACCCTTTCCCAAGTCGTCTCTTAGACGAAGGGTCCTCTCTAGTCCGTTCTCGGCGGCCACGACTAAACCGACCGTTCCACCGGTTCCCATTCCGTGTCCTTCGAGCATTTCGGAAAGTGTCCTAGACTCTTCCTTGATGCTTCGAGACGAGGCCGCCGTCTGACTCTCCTCCAAAGCCTGTTTGTACGCCTCACTATAATGTTGAATATTGCTTAGCCCAATCTTTTCCATAACTTCGCCGAGAAGCGATTGCCTCTCACCACCACCACCGGACCCACCACGTCCTCCACCGGTACCACCGTGTCCCACCGAATCGTCCGAAACCACGATGCCACCATTTCCATTGTTAGCTCCACTGTTCAGAAGTGGATGCAGGTGACGATGGTGATGATGATGCCTGTGGTGCCTGTGATGAGACGAGGACTTTCCCGACGTCGACAGATCCTCGGCAGCTTCGCTACCCAACTCTTCGTCCTCCAACATCATCTCTTCTTCGTCCTCTTCCTCTTCTTCTTCCTCCTCTTCCTCTTCGTCTTCCAGTTCCTCTTCGTTCTCGGCCGTGTCCACAGATCCATGAGCATCGGAACCTTCTTCTTCCAAATGGTTGTACTTTCGGTCGTTCGTCTTGAGCGCACCGTTCGAATCGGGTGTCGAACTGGCCGAATCGATACTCGTATTTTCAGATAAAGTTGAGCCTGGAGATTTATTCAGGTGGGTTTTCATGTGCCTTTTTAGTTTAGACGCTTGAGTACAAGCGTGATTACAAATGTGACATTTGTAAGGTTTTTCTCCAGTGTGAGAACGACGGTGGACAATCAGATTACTCTGAAATCGGAAAGTTTTACCGCAGAATTCGCATGATTTGACTCCTTTACCACCGCTACCTCCGCCGCCACCTCCACTACTGCTTCCTCCACTGTGTTGCTGTTGATGAGACGAAGAAGATGGCGACGTATTATCACCACCTCCCGGTCTACTATTTGGAGCCGGAGTTCCACTTCCTCCGATCGGAACAGCAGCAACCGAAGACGAAGACGTTGGCGTGTGTGGAGTGTGCGGAGGTTGAGGTGTTGACGGTTGCGAAGACGAACGAGGAGGTTGAGGACTCGAGAACGGTGGTGTTAATTTACGAGGCGACGGTGAAGTCGTCGGACTCGTCGTTCCAGCAAGTTCTCGCAGGCGCTTCGAATAAAAATCGAGAGCTGGTTCGAGTCCGGGAAGTCCAAATCTTGGAGGTCGATCTAGAAGTGACGGACGTTCGAAAGGATGGTGATGATGATGGTCAAACGGTGGAAGTCCCGGTATACCCGGACTATGAAGCCGGAATTGGTTGTTGATAAGTTCCATTCGGAATTCGTGACTAGACGGACGGATGAAAGGGTTATGGGCATTAAGGGCAGGTGAGAACTGCCTTTCAGACAAAGGTAGACGTAGAAGGAATGGGTGGTGGTGGTGATGATGGTGGTCCAGAGGTAGATGGGGCGGATGGGGCCCCGTTGGACCCTGTGGCGGACCGGGCGTGGGTGGCTGCTGTTGTTGATGAGGTGTCGACGCTTGTGAGCGAGGTCCTCCTCCTCCGTGAGGAATGTGATGGTCCGCTAAAGAGGAGGCGGGCGAAGGGGCCATAGGAGTGCCCGGCCCCAATGGACCATCCACGTAGATCCTCATTCCGTGCAAGTTCTGCACGTGCTGCAACAACAGCCATGCCGAATTGAACGAATGTTTGCACGTTGAACATACGTAATTGTTCGGCTCTATTAAATGAAACAGAAAAGAAAAAACAAGATAACATTAGTAATAGTTTAAAATCAATCATTTTTGTTAAAATAATCGAATGAGCAACAATGGGAATCAGAATTTTGGTTATTTCACAGTTTCAGAAGCAATAATATTAAAAGCTGATTTTAAAATATAATCTTTGAACTCTTGATTATTCTGCTTTTCAGGTGCAAAAATGACTAGAGAAATTTGAATGTGTTTTAGAAACTAGAAGGGTAGCTTATTATTAAACAATTAAGCTCTACTTTCATGTTGATATCTTTTAAAATAAGCTTTTTCTGTTAATTTGAAAATTATTCCAACTTTCAAGCTGACGATATTTTTTTGTCTATAAAAAAGTTTATTTTGAAAAATTTGAAACATGAAAATACTATTAAGAGATTCATCTAAACGTTCCAGTTTCTAACACATTTTCAGAGTTTAAAAATCAGATGCTTTAGAAACTAGAAGAGTAATGAATCACTCAAAAAGCATTTCAAGTTGATATCTTTAAAAATAAATTTGTTTAATAATTTTAATTTTTAATTTAATATTTTTAATAATTTTTTTTAAGAATTTTAATTTTTAATAATTTAATATTTTTAATAATTTAATATTTTTAATAATTTTAATTTTTAATAATTTTAATTTTTAATAATTTTAATTTTTAATAGAATTCTAAAATTCTCAATTTTCGTTTTTCACTTCAAAGTTAAAACTGCTATAAAATATTTTTTTAAAGAAAGATATCAACATGATAAGTTCTCCCATTTACTCTTCTAGTTTTTAAGACATTTCCAATTTCTTCTTCAAACAAGGTTGTTTTTAAAACCGCAGAAAATCTAAAAGATCTAGTTGTCATATTACACGTTCATTTGAGACACACTGTATTTTTGAGTTGCTTGCATTTATTTACACAGAAAAGGTTTTTTTAACACAAAAAAGGGCCGCACGCCCTCTATCGGTACATGATTGACATAACAAGAAGGTCACAAAGGTCAATAAAGAAGCCAAACACCAATAAATGTGACCCCATGTAACGATATCTGTTTACGCATGTCCACCTCATGACCTCTTAACCCTTTCTTTTTTTTTTGGCTTCCTTTTCAAACCTCTTTCTCTATGTTTACCATCATCACCGGGTGGCAGCACCTGATGAATAATGAATGAGGCACCAACACCACCGAGACACACTTTGACTGACCCTTAGGCCACTCTTATCTCTCTCTATATATATATTGGTAACAATGTTGATGGTAAACTTTGGTATGAGAAATGATGGAAAGTGGTCGGTCGGTCGTCGTTCGGTCCGTCACTTGCATACAAAAAGGGGATGTTGTTTGTGATGGACTTGAATGAATGAATTGGTCGAAAAAAAAGCAAACACAGAACTCACTAAATCCCCCTCTCATTCAAATCCACCCCTTTGAATCCCTTCTATATGTGTATGTATGTGTTTGTGTGTCCACTATTTGTCCACTTTTATACAGCAAGTCTATTATAAATCAATAAACTAGAAGAGTCAAAAGAGACACAAAGAGAGAGAGAGATAGATGGAGATTTATTTAAATTGCAAAAGAGATCACGCCACACACGCAACAAAAAATCCCTCAAACTTCAAATAGAAATTTAATTTCAAAATGTCTTTATTCTGATAAAACTCATTTTCATTTTAATTAATATGGTTTATAATTATATATGCAAATGAAGAAAGAAACAATCGAAATTAAACTATGGATATTTCTACATTCCAGAAGAAACTGAACGTATTTTAGAAAATTAAAAAAGTAACTAAAATCATTTAAAGATGGTTTATGAACAGCTGATTTACAAATTGTGTCTTTCAGAAGAGCAAACAAAATTAAGAGAAAATCGAGAATGTGTTTTAGAAACTAGAAGGATAACTCTCAATGATTTTGCAGGGTATTTTTCCATTTTGATATCTTAAAAGTTGGAATCATTTTCAAACTTGCCATAAAAAGCTTATTTTAAAAGATATCAAACATTAAAATACCCTTAAATAATTGAGCTACCATTCTAGTTTCTAAAACACCTTCAAAGTTTCTCTTAACGATGTTTCTGAACGTTAGAATAATAATAGAGTTCGAAAATCAGCTATTCATAAACCACCTTAAGAAAAACTTAATGTTTTAGAAACTAGAAAGGTAACTCAATCACTTAAGGATATTTTCATGTTTGATATCTTTCAAAATGAACTTTTTTTAGAACAATTTTGAAAATGACTCAAATATTAAGCAGAGGATATTTTTTTTTTATTTTTTATCTAGAAAAAGTTTATTTTGAAAGATATCAAACATGAAAATAGCGTTAAGTGAAGGAGCTACCTACCCTTCTAGTTTCTATTAAACACATTATAGTTTCCTCTTGATTTTGCATTTGAAAGACAAAGAGTTAAACAGAGTACAAGTTAAAACCACCTTAAATTAATGCAGTTTGTGTCATTTCAGTTTATAAAAACAAAACTTTGTGAAATTTCTGTTGTTTTGTGTCAGTTTTCCGTTTGCATTTGGCTCACCCCTATGACGTCATTTTAAATTAATTAACTTAAAAGCTTTAATCTCCTCTCAGTTTTTTTTTCTTCTCTTCTTCAATGTGTGGCCAGAATTTTTACATGAGAAATAAAAAAAAAAACAGAGAACAAACACATTTTGAGAAGATTTTTCTACATGTATATTTTTTTGTTATGTGTATAAACAACATGGGGGGTTTGTTCCCCCAAAGTAAAGAGAAGAAAAAAAAGCTTCTCTCCTCCATCTTCTTCTCTATTTAGAAACTCCTTCCTCTCCTCAATCCCTTTTAATTTTCATCTTTTCTCCAGTAATGAATGAAATGGATGATCAAAGTCTTGCACACATGTAAATATATTAAGAAGACTAGAAGGGGAATTGGGGGGGGGGGAGAGAGAGAGAGTATTCTAACCTCAATATGAAGACCACCCTATGTCCAAAAAAAAACACCAGCCTGAAACTACAACAAACAACGTTTTTATTCAATTATATAAACATCTTCGTCTTAATTAAAAAAGCAACTTTCTAGTTTTTTTCTCTCTCTCTCTCTCTTAATTTCAACTGTTTTCTATTGGAGAAAGTAAATGTTTATAAAAGTTTTTCAGGCGTGTCTAACTTTTATGTGTTTTGCTTCTTTGTATTTATGTGTGTGTGTGAATGAAATTTGCATATTTGTGTGTGTGTGTGTGCGCACCTTTCAACAACACATTTTGGCTAAAAGACCCCTCTAGTTTTAAAAGAAAAAATTCTTATCCACTCTCCCCCCACAGGCAGTTAGAAATCGGAGAGAACTTCAGTAGGCTCCGCCCTTGTTATGACGACCGGCAACTTCTAATTGGTTGGTTATGTAGTCTGACGTCATATGCTCCGCCTTTTTCAACGTCGAACCACACGACAAACCAATTAGAAGTTGCCGGTCGTCATAATAAGGGCGGAGCCTACTGAAGTTCTCCCCGATTTCTAACTGCCTGTCTCTCCCCCACCCCCACCCCACAAAAAAGGTGTTTTTTAAAGTAATTACGCGTCCAGAAAACCGAACGATGCAGAAAAATATTACATAATAATACGGACATAATTAAAATATGATGTGTGACACTTATTGTTTAATCTTCCTTAATCTTTAAGGCTGTTTTCAAGTGTAAACGCGTCGCTCTTGAACTCTTGATACTTCTGTCTTTCAGGTTCAAAATTAAAAGAAACTTAGAAAGTATTTTAGAAACTAGAAGGGGTAGCTAGCTCAATCACCTTCAGGATTTTTCACATCTTTCAAAATAAGCGTTTTATGCGAGTTTGAAAATTGACCCAACTTTTAAAATGTTTATTTTGAAAGATATCATCAACATGCATGTGCATATTAGCAACAGGAAGCAATTAGTACAGGCAGTTAGAAATCGGGGAGAACTTCAGTTGGCTCCGCCCTTTTTATGACGACCAGCAACTTCTAATTGGTTTGTTGTGTGGTTCGACGTTGAAAAGGGCGGAGCATGTGACGTCAGACTACATAACCAATCAATTAGAAGTTGCGTTCGTCATAAAAAAGGGCGGAGCCAACTGAAGTTCTCCCCTATTTCTAACTGTCTAACTGCCTGTGCAATTAGTTACTTACCAGCATGTATTTTTTCTAGTTATATTTTTTATCACTAGTGTCGCTCTTGTCACTTGTATCAAATGATAATAAAAAAACAAAAAAGGGTGAAAAAACAACCCCCCTGGATTTGAACTCTGAAAGCTGAAGGGGAGATGGAGAGAGGGTTTAGTTGGGGGTCTTATCACAGTTGAACTAGTTGTAAATTTTATCTTTTACCCACCTAAAACCCAACACTCTTTTTCACACCCTTTATCATCTTATAAAACTACTAGCTCCATCTTGTGAGTGCTTATAGAGATAAATTATAATTAGTAAAGCCAAAAGAATTTATTTTTTTAGAGGCTAGAATTTCAGAAATACTCTTTAATTTCAAACATTCACACAAAATTGCTCCCCTCTTAATTTTTAACTATTAGCCTCTAAACAGTCACGTTCCTTGAAAAATGATTTTATTTGGAAATTTTTAGAATTTTTAAATTTGTTACCAATTTTTTGAAGATTTTTAAAGATTTTTAAAGATATATCAACATGAAAATACCCTTTTAAGAGAATGTGCTACCCTTCTAGTTTCTAAAACACTTTCTAGTTTCTCATGATTTTTTTTTGTTCGGAAAGACAGACTAGTCAAAGAGTTGGAAAATCACAGGCAGTTAGAAATCGGAGAGAACTTCAGTTGGCTCCGCCCTTTTTACGACGACCGGCAACTTCTAATTGGTTTTTTATGTGGTTCGACGTTGAAAAGGGCGGAGCATGTGACATCAAACTACATAACAAACCAATTAGAAGTTGCCGGTCGTCATAACAAGAGCAGAGCCAACTGAAGTTCTCCCCGATTTCTAACTGCCTGTGAAAAATCAGCTCTTTTCAGAAACCATCTTAAGTTGAAAAATAAATCATTATGCAAAAGTTTCAGGTTAGTTGTTAATTTTTATTTTGGCTCCAGAAGAGACAATTTATTACAAACAACAACAACAAAAGATAGAAAGAATGAAAAATCAACAAGAACAACAACACACCTGAACTCGATCGTGTACAGTCTAATTAATTATACCAAGAAAACCTGTTCTATTTTCTGTGGTTTTTTGTGTGTCTACCTGAATTTCGACAGTGGAAGGCAGGCAGGCAGCGTCGGCACGTGTCCACGCCCCATTACTTAAGACAATCACTTAAGAGGGCTACCCCCCCCCCCCCCCCCCCAACCTTAACCACCTAATAATAATATAATAATCTATTATTTTATTCAAACACAACACAACCGAAAAAAAAATCCACCTGACTGACGGCTATTCATTTATTCTGTCTATATGTATCTCTCTATGGGCGGGTCACATTTCACAAGACGGCATTCACACAATACACCATTATTTACGGGACCAAATTCAAGAAGAACAAAAACAAACTTGACATTTTGAAGCTTTTTTTTTTTAACTTGAACTCTCAAATCTTATTAAAGATACTCCAAACAAAACAATGATTTCTCCATTATGTTAAAATCCTTGCTCAGAGAAGGTTCAGAGCTAAGTTTCTCTCTTGAATTTGGGCCCTGTGAACGCCATATTTTTAAATTTGGCGTTTGTTCAAATTGGCGTTTATTCAGCGCCATCATTTGTATACCTATTAGGCCTAGAGTTTGTATATCCACAGTGATGATTACAAGACAATAAAAAGTTTGTTATAAACTAGAAAATGCAAACAAATTACGTAAAAGTAATTTCATGACGACATCTTTTAAAATAAACATTATTTAACAGTTTTAAAATGACTAACTTTGAAGTAAAATAATAACAAAATATTTTAATAAAAGTAGGTCATTTTTAAACTTTTAAGAAATGTTTATTTTGAAAGATATCAAATCATGAAATTACTTTGACGTGATTCTTTTACTCTTCTACTTTCTAAAAATTTTTTTTTAAAATATCTATTAAAAATGACTACTAATTACATGGCAACTATTATAGCCTTTTCCGATATGTCAAAAGCTAAAATTCAAGCATTAACCCACCCTCAAAATAAAAATACGAGCTCTATCCCACAAATAACCTTTCTACCCTCAACTTTTTTGTTCCCCAAAAAAAGAGACCCAAAAACCCTTCAAAAAGTCGATTTCTCTCTTAAGTGATAAAAATAGACCCTTGAGAAAAAAACCGCCAAGTTTTCTATTTCAATGGTGGCCGGAAGTGACATTACACCGTTGTGTAACATCTAGCTTACAAATGAACGTTTTCAGTTTTCACCCCTATCTGTTCTCACTTTTTAAACAGAAAAAAAAGTTACCCCTACCCCTCACTCACCCTATTAAAACCCTGAAGAAGAAAAAAAACCTGTGTAAAATATCTCATTTGAAAAAATATGGCACAAAAAAGTCAAAATTTACTAAAAATAAAAAGCCCCCCAAAAAACAAGAGGGGTTAAAAATTGACTGACATTTCCCCTAAAAAAAAACAAAAAAAGTCACCACCACCCTTTCACTTGTTTCCAATCCCCTTACATAACCCCCTCCTTCCACCCCTTCAACAAAACATTCTCATTTCCTTCTTCTTCATCCCTTTACCCCCACCCACCCCCACACTTTTCGCCTTTACCCCCATATCCCCCCCCCCACAACAAACGTCAACTCTCCAGTTTAAACAAAAAAAAAATGTCAACGGATGTGACGTCCATATTTTTATCCTACAAATTTAGATTTAAAAAAAAATACACAAATATGCAAATTTTCTATTTTTAGATGTCATTTTTTGTGCGCCATCTGGTGACCCGTTCTATAAATTTTCAAGAAAAGAGAAAAGCTTTTGTTCCAAAAAAAAAATTTGTACAAATACAAATTTATGAAAAATCATAATATATAAATAGGCCTCCAGCTATTTTTTAGTTATTATTAATAAACAATGGTCACTCTTGAACTCTGTTGAATTTGTAAAACTCCCTTCAATATGTGTGTGGGGGGAGGAACTTTGTATTGAAAAAAATTAAAGGGGTTAAGATTCCAAATATATAACAGAAGGCATTATTATTAATAGTTCAGAAAACAATTGTTTCCAAATTCAACCCCTTCTATTCACCCCCCCCCCCCCAAAAAAAAAAAAATAAAAAAATAGAAATGACCACATGCAGTGGGGTTAGAACCCCCACATGCAAATAGGGAATCTAACCCCCATCAGTTCTCCTACAACAGAAAAAGATGGAGAAACTGGGGGCGGGATGAGGAGGTGGGGGGAAAGACAAGAAGAGAGATAAAATTCTTCCATATCATTTGTAACTAGGAAAAGGAATCACATTTCTTTTTCGTCATCAAAAGAAACAAGACTGAATTAGAAAAAGACAATAATAAAGAATCCATTAACTATGTAAATACAAAATGAAGACAAAGGGCAAATGTGGGAGGGTGGAGGAGGGGGTTGATTTATAAACAAAAAGATTGTATCAATATCTAGAATAATAACCCCCCCCCCCCCCCACACACACTATCCCCACCAAACACTCCCTTAACCTTACAGAAGGGACCTTCTAGTATATAATGAACATTAAACTAACTTGTCAGATTTAACATTATTTACATATATTATCAAGGGGACTAATTGTTAATTATAACAGGGTGATACAAAAGTGTCGCTCTTTTAAGCTAAACATCAATACTTCAAAACCAAAAATAAACATTTTTTTAAAATAAATAATTTAAAATAAAAAAATGGCAATTAATTAACATTTTATTAATTTTTTTTTCAAGAAAAATCGCTTAATTTTAAAATTTTTATATTATTGTTTTTCAATAAAAAGCTAACAAACCACATAAGTAACGTAATTAACAATCGTATTCTAAAATGTTGCTTTAAACAAAGTTAAACTTACAACATTTGTAAAGACTCACTATGAAGAATTTTTGTCAATGTTTTAAGTTTTGCTTTATTTTAAGCAACATTTCAGAATGCAGCCTTTTAATTAGTAATAATCAAATTACATGCTTTTTATATTTATGATAAATTTTAACATAAATTCAAATTCAATAAAATTGATTAATAATTTAAATGAATTCAAATTAAATGTGTGTAGGTGAATTATACAGAATCCAGTTAAGGACACAACA
Organism: Brachycybe producta; assembly: GCA_036925085.1. Classification (NCBI taxonomy): domain Eukaryota; kingdom Metazoa; phylum Arthropoda; class Diplopoda; order Playtdesmida; family Andrognathidae; genus Brachycybe; species Brachycybe producta. Next base: position 252,784 of record JAUPFP010000006.1, read on the forward strand.
ACCAGATAAAAATTGACTTTAATTATTAATATTTTTAATTGAAATACTAAATCAATATTTTGTCAATATGGTTTATATATTTAAGTTTTAACTCAATATTTTCAGATTAATTAACTGAATAAATTGAATTTTACGACATATTGTTTGTTTGTCCTTCACAGGGCTCTGTAGAACACGTTTATTTATTTAAATGCATTTAAATTATCAGGTGAGTACTAGGTATTAGAAGCCAAACTTAATCACTGTTAGAAGTAATTGAAATGTAAAAATTCAATTACTTTAAATTCTTTTTCCGTTATTTTTGAAATTAAGTTTTCAAATTAATTAATTACTACTTTTGAAAAGTAATCTGATTCAAGTAGGAAAAAAAAACCCAAATTCGGAGCCCGCCCCAGCAGCCAGCCCATCCATCCTTTAGCATTTAAGAAACTGGACCAGGTCCAAAACACATTCCAGTTTTAGCTTGTTTATTCCACTTTTAGCTCTTCTTATTCAAGTCTCTCTTCTCTCTTATCCCATTAATAACAAAAAAATATTAGAAGATCATTTGTCTCTATTTATGTAATATACGTATCTTTCCATATATTAGGGGGGAATTAGGGGAAGGGGGGGGCTATATTAGAACTTTTCTAAACTAAAAGAAATAAGGTACTTCACTGACCAACGCCTTTTTTTTCTCTCATGACAAGGCACCGCCCAAAATAACAAAAAAAAATGCTTGTTAGGGAATATTACCCCCCACAAAAATCAACCCTCCTCCTCCCACCATTTTATCTTTCTTTGATAAAAAAAAAAATACCCGGAGAAATTTACGCCTCACTTCTCTTTTAGGATTCTCCCAATTGTCCTAATATACCAACCCCCCTCCCTATATTTAACACCTAATTTAAGTAAATATGATTTTTATTTAAAAATAAAATAAAATTCTTTCAAAAATGTATTTAAAAAACATATGGTTATTTCTGAAATCCTTCAGGATTCAATCATCTTCTGGAATATTCAAACCTCCTTTTTACCATTTTTCCCTCTTAGGAATTACTCATCATAGAACAATGGATGATATCGCATGGCATATATTGGGTGTGCCCCCTTAGCCTCATCAGGATCTATCAAAATTCTCAACCTCCTTATCCTCCCCCCCAATTCCCTTAAAAACATCATAACTTTTGATATTATGAAGCGGGGCGGGGGGGGGGGGGGGCGTAACTACATGTATAGTGGATTTTACTAGTCCTCCAGATCAAGAGTCTTTATTCAAGGGGACCCAAACGACAACATACTACAGCATATTAGAGGTTAGAAATTTACAAAGTTTCTTAACCATTTTATAATTTACAAAATTATTGTAAAATTATATTGTACTCTTTGAGATTTTTATATGTTTTGATATGAAGCATAATAATTAGGAATGGGGCATTCGAATCCTCGAATCTCGCGAATCTTGAAAAATATTCGAGATTCGAAAACTCGAATCTTCGCCGCTTTTTTCGTTTTTCGAATCCTAACCTAAAAAAACTGTTAAAAACTTTTGTTAAAAATTAGTTTTAACTCTATTGACGTCCAATAGAAGCTTTCACTAACAAGTAAAAAACGGCGATTGTTGCATTTTCGGTGGTCGGACCCGGATCACCAATATCATCACCTTGTGGCGACCCTGAGTGAAGCCACACTATTAATTATTTAATATTTAATATTATTTCGTTTATTTGTATCGTCTTAAATGAATAATATAGGATTCTTATACCTTTGTACACACATGAGTTAAATAAAATTCAAATTAAATGTGTTTAGGTGAATTATACGGAATCCAGTTAAGGACACATTAACCAAATAAAAATTAACTTTATTATTAATATTTTAAAATTGAAATACTAAATCAATATTTTGTCAATAGTTTCTATATTTAAGTATTAACTCAATATTTTCAGATTAATTAACTGAATAAATTCAATTCGACATATTGTTTGTTTGTCCTTCACGGGGCTCTGTAGAACACGTTTGTTATTTAAATGCATTTAAATTATCACGTGTGTACTAGGTATTATATAAAGGATTCGGGAGATTCGAGGGATTCGAGAACCTTTTAGGATTCGGATTCGAGAAAATTTAGGCTTCGTCCCCCACCTCTAATAAAAATTATCAATTCGAAAATTATGGTATTTTTTTTAATATTGTATAAAATTCTCAATTTGCAAAACATATTTCTTTTTTTTTAAAAAAAAAGTGCAAATATGCAACAATAAAAACCACCACAAAAAAAGGGTGGATTGATGGGATGGGGGTAAAATATAGATAAAGGAGTATTTTAAGGGAGACACCATGGGTGAGTGGGTGGTGGAAGGTTAAACGAATAATTTATAGGTTCGAATTGAATGAAAATTTTTTTTTTCTAAAAAAAAAGTACGATCTAAAAAGAAAATGTCCAGAATGAATAAGAAGTTCATCGAATGGATAACCCCATCTAAACCCACCGCCGCCACCGCCACCATTTTCAATACATCAAAATAAAGAGAGAAGAGAAATGAGGGACCAAAAAAAAAAAAGGGAACCGGGCATTGAAGTGGTCGAATGGTCATGTGACATGCAAATCACTCTTCTTTTTTGCATTCTCTTTCTCTCTGTGTTGTCCGAGAAAAGGTTCTTTACCCTCACCCACCCTCACACCCCTCTATTCAAATTAGACATCCATTGCTATGCATAAAAACGAAGAATTGGGGAGAAAAAAAATCCCTATCTTCAGCCCCCCCCCCCCAACACACACCTTCAAGTTAGAAAAAAAATCAGCATATGGAAAATGTGGGCACCATCATCAGGAGGAGAGAGAGAGAGAGACCTCAACATTTTTCTTTACAATTCTAGTTTTTTATGTATATGCATGATGACTATGCTAAAAAAAACCTCTTTTTACCTCCCTTTAACCATCATTTTCTCAAGAAAATCTCTTTTATAGTTTATCACGTATAAAATACATTTAAAAAGCAGCATTTTCATCAGGACAAAAAAAAACGTCTAGGCCATTTTTTAAGAATGTTTTTTTTTACTTTTCTTTTGAAAAAAATCTTTGAGAAACTTAACGGATTTTTTTTTTTTGAGGACCTTTTCTCTCTCTCTCTCTCCTCTACCCCCACCCCCACCTCAGGGGCAGACTGAAAGCAAAAAAAAAACCTTAATTTGTCCCGGCCCTTATACCTCATTTCCACTAAAAAAATTAACTGCAGTTAAAATAACCAAGGTTATAGTTAACTGCAGCTAGTTATAAGACAATGGAACTCTCTTCCTGAGGAAGAAGTGGTGAATGGGGAAAATTTTGTTTTGTGGGATTGACATTTGTATATTCATTTTGTTTTTTATATATATGTGCTTGACAATGAATGCTGCATGTGGACTTTTATGTCCCTCTGCCATAGGCCTATTTGGCTGCTAGCAGAGTACTAATTGTAATTGTAAGTTGTATACTTCAGTGTTTCATGTGGTTAAATGATTTTGTATCACTTCCTTGTTAAACAGTTCGATGCATTTTGTGATATTTTCATTCCTCAATCAGTCAAAAACTGAAGTGGCTCTCACTATACGCCATGTTTGTTTGTTTGTATTCTAGATTTGTTTGATCACAGGAAGTGATGTATTTAACGAATTCAAATAATGTGGTTATCCACATTGTGTGTCAATGCAGTTGAGTTAACTCCACTGTTTAGAGATATTTAACCATCATTAATGTAACCACATTTGTTTCCACTAAAAAAATTAACTGGGGTTAACTATTAAATGCAGTTAATTTTTATATAGTGGTAACGAGGCGGTATAAGGAGTAAAAATGCTCGGAACTCGACTATCTTTAAATTAAATTTCATCATAAAATCGGTTCCTTAATGAAAAAAAAACTGAAGTGACCCATAAAGTGAAATCACCCAATAGACCAGTTCACTCCAGCCTCACCTCCAACTCCCATGATTCTACACTTTTAAGTAGGACACAACTCCTAAGAGGAGAAGGAGGAGGGGATCTCCCTGGTACCAATTTATGGGAACGGTTCCAGGTGTATACTCATCTTCCACCTCCAACCCCCCTCCACCTCTTTCAAGAGTCCCAAATCCTATCCTCTTTTTTGTGCAAATTAATTGTTGACCAACAACAACAAATCTAGAAAAGTTTTTTTTTAAAAAAAGGATGGGTCCTATATAATTATTGATTATTCAACATAACGAAAATTAAAACACAGCCCCCCCCCCAAACACACTCATTTTTTGTATCCCCCATCCCCCATCCCCCTCTCTAATAACCCTCAGTTTTTTTTTGCTATCTCTCTCATAAAAAATACTTCTTTTTTAGATGAAACGTAAATTTGTTCTTGTTCCTTCATCACCACCTGACGTTCTCTCACTGATTAATATGCACACACACCTGGATTTTGGTGGTGTTTTTTAAGTGCGAAATTAATTTTCAGTCTTCAAGAAGAAGATAAAAAAAACTGTTTATCTAATCCCCCCACAAACCCCCCCCCCCCAAAAAAAGCCCTCTCTCCACCTTATGGATATATAATATAATAAAGTTGAAAAAAACAAACATGAAAACAAAGTTCATAATGGCGGCCATCTTGGTTTTTACATGAAAAAAAAAACAGCAATTTAATCAGATTTTTTTATAAACTTTTCAGTAGAAAAAGATGAATAATAGTTAAATTAATAATTAAGTTACTCCTAATCGATGAGAAAATTAACAAAAAAAAAACATTAAAAACAAAAAAATTCAGAATGTAGGCCATTTTTCTTGTAAAAAAATGGCCGCCATTCTGAACTTGTATTGGTTTTAATGTTTTTTTTTTAATTTTCTCATTTTAGCTTACACAGCCGAAAAAAACTAGATAAATAATAATTAAACTACTAATTAAGTTACTCCTAAAGTATGAAATGGCAGCCATCTTGTTTTTTATATAAAAAATCAATTTATTCAGATTTTTTTAAACTTTATAATAAAAAAATCATGACGCACAATAAAACTACTAGTTAAGTTAACAAAAATGAATGAAAAAAAAAATCAAAAAACATGGCAGCCATCTTGGTTTTCTTGTATAAAACGCATTAAAATGAAATTTTATCAGGATATATTTAAACTAATAAAAAAGATGCAACAACATGTAATTAACAATAGTTAAATTGTCATTTTTTGGTAGTTAACTATGAAAAATTCAAAATTTGATAATTTAACCAAAAGGTAGTTTTCTACTAAATACATAAATTATTTATGAGTAAGTAGTTAACAAGTAATTTGTTAACACATCTTTGATTATGTTACATTATATCCAAATAAATCATAAAATTGCAAACAGATGGCGCTGTCTAATGATTACTTTGTAGTCTTTTTAAATATTGATAAATAGTTAGTTAATGATCTTTTCCATCAATTTGGACATTTAGGACATTACCAGGTGTCGCTGTTGTCCATATCCACATCCCATGTATTCATCCACCCAATTGTAAATCAAATCAAAGCTTATGATTACTTTGAAGGGGGAGTTAAGGGTAGAATGGGAGGAATAATAATAATAATAATAATAATAATAGAAGAATCAACTATTGTTAATCACATTATTAGAAAGAAAATGATTCTAATCTCGTCACATCGACGTTCCTCTAATAGTCTTTCGTATATATGATGAATACAAGAAGATGGGGAACCACACCCAAAAAACAAAAACCCAAAAGCTAAAAATGAACAATGTTTTCTAGCCAAAAAAAAATATATATAGGCCTATTTTATCCTTTAGAAATATTATGGATAATATATACTCAGAGAAGTATAGGTTTGTCCAGCTTTTTTTTTTTTCTTCTTCCCATTTTTGGCTTTTAATGTGTTTTTTATGTGAAGACACCTGGACACAACAGTCGGTCGCCCTCCTCCTCCTCCATTTACAAAAGGCGCCAACATTGTTGTTGTTGTTATTGTTAATCATACCTCAAAAATCAATAATCTCATCATTTTTTATTCATTTTTTGCCACCTTCATAGTATGAATAGGAGGAGGAGAGGGTCTTTGTCTGGTCTGGTCTAGTCTGGACCATAGTAATAAACTTGGACAATAAACACCACCAACACCAATAAAACTTTCTCTCCACCTTCACCCTCATTCTTTGTTTTTGAACCACCCTAGCCTCTAGTGGACAACACACAGTTAACCACCCTCCCCCTTAATGTGTGTTTATTCATAATGAAAAATATCACAAGATCATCTTAAATGTACACACATTAGTTAATGTGGCTTTTTAAAGTATAAACGACTCTCTTAAACTCTTGATTGATTCTTGTCTTTCAGGTACAAAATGAAGAGAAACTTGAATGTGTTTTAGAAACTAGAAGGGTAGCTTAATCCCTTATACCTTGTACACACATGAGCTAATGAATTCAATTTAAATGTGTTTAGATGAATTATATGGAATCCAGTTAAGGACACAAGAACCAAATAAAAATTGACTTTAATTATTAATATTTTAAATTGAAAAATACTAAATAAATATTTTGTCAATAATTTATATAATTATATTTAAGTATTAAATCAATATTTTCAGATTTTTATTAACTGAATATATTGAATTCGACGACATATTGTTTGTTTGTCCTTCACAGGGCTCTGTAGAACACGTTTATTATTTAAATGCATTTAAATTATCAGGTGTGTACTTGGGCTATTTTCATGTTGACATCTTTCAAAATAAACTTTTTATGTCAGTTAAAAATAATCCGACTTTAAGCGGACGATATTTCTTTTTTTGTAATTATTGTCTATAAAAAGTTTATTTTGAAAAAAAGATATCAACAAAATCTTTACCCTTTACGTAATTAAACGACCCTTCTAGTTTCTAAAACCCTTTTCTAGTTTCTTTTAATTTTGCTCTTGTGAAAGACAGAGATCAGAGAGTTTCAAAAATCAGTTGTTCATAAATCCGTCTTAATAAGATCCCTCCCCCCCCCAATATATTAAAATTAGAAATAATTAGAGAACATGGACACCTCCTACTGGGCACTTTCTAGTATTCTATTTTGGAGTCCACTTCTCCTTCCCCCTCCTCCTCCAGCAATGCATTTTGACCACATGAAAAATGGAATTAGCCCAATTTAACCCTAAGTAAACCACAGGCTTAAAAGAAGACAATGTACACAAAAGAGATGGACACGACGACGATCCAGGCCATTTTTTTACTAAGATGTTTGTTCCCATTTTGTCAAACCTTAAATGTTTCAGGGATTTTTTTCTTTAATCTCTCTCTCCAATAATCACCACCCACACCATAACCCCTGAACCCTCGTCTTTTCTAAACAACCAACACCAACAGCCGTAATACAATTTCTATGTGTGTCACACACACACACTGTGTAGTGTGAATTTGTGTCCAAATTGTGTCCAACTGGACACGGACGAAATCTTCATTGATCACTTGAGCGATTCTTTCCAACCTCCGACACATTTTTTGCCTCCAAACAGTTTCCCATTTATTTTTCTTACATGTAGGCCTCTCTCTCTCTCTATGTATTTTGCGTGAAGAACTCTAAAAAGTTGACATGCAAATAACCTCAAGATTGTAAGATCGGGTCGTGAAAATAGATGGAGCTCTTGTCAGTCAGTGTGAGTAGTGGTGGTCATCATCATCATCATCATCGGACCACAGGACACACACGCAATCAATGTACATTACAGTGTGTGTCGCTAACACGTTCTCAATCTAGTGAACTAAACCCAATTATAAAAAATCGATTATTATCATTTTAGCATCGATAAAAAAAGAATTTTTAAGAAAATTTAAAAAAAAAATCAAAATATATCTGACGATGTTTTCTTCTGTGTTTCAGAAAAAAGCAACTATAAGAAGAAGAATCTGAATGTGAATTAGAAACTAGAACGTTCGGGAAGCTGAATCATTTAATGTAATTGTATTTTCATAAATTGCTATTTTTTTCAAAATAAACTTTTTATATAAAAAATTAAAAATATCGACAGTTTCAAATTGATATAAAACGCTTATTTTGAATTATATCAACATGAAAAACATCCTTTAAATGATTTGAAGCTACCCTTCTAGTTTCTAAAACAATTTCAGTTTCTATTAATTTTATTTCTGAAAAAAAAAACAATAATCAGAGGTCAAACTACCTTTAAAAAATTATTAATTAATTGTGGAAATATAAAAACATCAAAGATTTAAACTAAATCGTGAAAAATAAAAACCAGATTTCCGCGTTTATAGTCAAGCACATACAAAAGTGAGAAAGTATGCGCAAATTAATGCCGACTATAAACAAAGCAACAGGCTCAATACAGCTACCAAAAATGTAGTCCTTTTTATCAATACGTTAAGTTTAGATTCGGTTTGGTTAGGTTTCAATAGGTTCGGTTCGGAAAGGTTCGGTTTCATTACGTAAGGTTTGGTTAGGTTTCATTACATAAGGTTTAGTTAGGTTTCATTAGGTAAGGTTCGGTTAGGTTACATTAGGTAAGGTTCGGTTAGGTTACATTAGGTAAGGTTCGGTTAGGTTACATTAGGTAAGGTTCGGTTAGGTTACATTAGGTAAGGTTCGGTTAGGTTACATTAGGTAAGGTTCGGTTAGGTTACATTAGGTAAGGTTCGGTTAGATTTGGTTCGGTTAGGTTTGGTTTCATTAGGTAAGGTTCGGTTAGGTTACATTAGGTAAGGTTCGGTTAGGTTACATTAGGTAAGGTTCGGTTAGGTTACATTAGGTAAGGTTCGGTTAGGTTACATTAGGTAAGGTTCGGTTAGGTTACATTAGGTAAGGTTCGGTTAGGTTACATTAGGTAAGGTTAGGGAGTAAGTGATGAAAAAAGGTCTATATTTTATCCATATATTTTTTTGGTAGCTGTAGTGACCCCCAACCTAAACAAAGCATATAATTGCTACATTTTAAAACTCACCCTGTAGAGTCCATCTTTCTCCTCCGCCCGCCCCCTCCCCCAACCCCTGTTTTTTCTCAATTAATTCAACCCCCCTAATATCTCCCCTCCCGGTTTTCTCAATCCAATGTGTGTCTACTCTTACTATGTACACACAGTATTTTTGCAATGAGGAGGTCAATTCGTTGGTCATTAATTACAAAACACATAGAGAGAGAGAGAGAAAGTAACTTTCAAACACCAGTTGGTGTTTGCAATTACATCTAGATGACTTCAACGTTGAACTCAGCAGTTGACCAAAAAAAGTTGACCCTTAACACCCCCATCTTTTAAAAGGAGGGGGTCAACCTATGAAATTTATTGTTCTACTTCCTTACCTGTCCACACAGAACACTCCCTCCCTCTCCCTTTAAGACAAATTACCAAACTGCTCCTCATGAGTTCTAAAACCCCATTTTGTGTTTAATTTTTGATAAGACTCCCTTCCCTCTATATTAGAAGAGAACTGCTTTCATCTTGACTTAACCTTTCACCTTTTTGGCGTTCTTTTCTGATGATCTCTCTTAGTGAATACATATTTTCAAAAAAAAATTAATGTTTAACCACAATAATTGCACACATTTTCTTCTATCTTCATTAGTGTTTTGTTCTTTTTTTTTTGTCACAACCCTTTTTCTCGAGATTTTTCTATCATAATCATCATCATCATCATCTTAAAATATATAAAAATATTAATAAAAAAAAGCCAACATCACAAATATTCATTTCTCGTTATTAATTACAAACTTAAGACTTAACTTAAGGTGGGTTTTAAAAGTGTAAAATGCGACCCCTTTTGAACTCTCATTGGTCAAATTATTTCTGTCTTTCAGAAGAGCAAAATCAAGAGAAATTTGAATATGTTTTAAGAAACTAGAAAAGGAACTCAATCACTTAATAATGTATTTTCATTTTAATATATATTTCAAAATAAACTTTTTTTTATAGTTATAAGTTTTATTTTGAAACATATATCAAACATGAAAATATCCATATAAGTGATTGAGCTACCCTTCTAGTTTGTAAAAAATACTTTCTAGTTTTGCTTAATTTTGCTTGTGAAAGACAGAATAGTCAAGAGTTCGAAAATCAGCTGTTCCTAAACCTTCTTAAGGTAAAGTCTCTTTCTGTCCTTCAGTAAAACTTGAAAGTGTTTTAGAAACTAGAAGGGTAGCTCAATTATTTTAAGACATTTAACATATTTTCATATATTGACATCATTTAAAATAAGATTTTTTTTATGTTAGTCTGAAAATGAATCAACTTTAAGTTTAAATTTTTGTCCAAAAATGTTTATTTTAAAAGATATTAATATGAAATGTTTAAAAACCGTAAATAAAGCACAACTCCTTTGCTCTTCTAGTTTCTAAGAAAATTTACGAATTTTCTGTTATAGAAGTTATTTCTGAAAATAAAAGTTAACTTTATTAATGCACTTAGTAGTAGAAATGTCATAACAGTTGACTCTTATGACATTCTACTGCTAAGTAGAAACCACACAAAAAAAGCCATTCTAGTATTTTGCGAAAAATATATATGAAAGTTTGTACCTGTATACGTAGTATTGGCTTCAGCGTCCACTTGCTTTGGCTTAATTAGCGCCCTCTGGTGCCTCGGACTGTCTCGATCAGCGTCCGAAGAGCGCCTCTGGTGGTGATGGTGGTGGTGATGATAGGAAGAGGAAGTGGCCGAAGACGAATTCGTATTATTGTTATTATTATTGTTATTGTTGTTGTTGTTATGATGGTGGTGATGATGATGATGATGACGCAATGACGAAGGGTGAGGCACATCGTCTCCAAAGGCCGACGAGGAAGACGGTGATGCTCCCAAGTCATTCACCGGTTTATGATCCGAGTTACACGACGACGGAGGAAGAAGGTGGTGGTGGTGGTGGTGAGGAGGGATGTTTGTGGTGGAGTTCGGTGATGGAGACGAACACGGCGACGACGGTCGTTGAACCACCGTCGTCGCCGCGGTCGCCGATGCCGATCCCGCTTTGTCTCGATCACGGTCTCGATCTCTATCTCGGTCCCTCCTGAGGATCGGCGCAGATATACTGGGCCTCCTCGAATTGACAATGGCAAGGCTGGCGGTAGAAGGGGGTGTTGGTCCACCACCACCTCCTCCTCCATTCGTATCACTGTCATAGTCATCGTGTTCGGTACCGAACAGGAGGTAGTTTTCTTTGTTACAACTATGGACCTTGTGTTGAATAAATTTTACTATGTCGGACAGGACAAAGTCTTTTTGACAACATCCACACGTTAAAATGTCCTGTAGAACCTCGGGTTCCGCTAAAGACAAAAATAAACAATCATTATTAGAAAATTTATTTTGAAAAGTTCTATATTTTGCACAAAAAAAACAAGATTTTCATTGATTTTGCACGGGTCTTAGCACACACACACACACACACACACACACACACACACACACACACACACAGAGACCACTTTTAGAGGTCCATTTAGACTGCAAAATTAAATTGCAACTCTGTCACAGGCCTTCTTGCCTGCTTGCAAAGTCCGTTTTCAAATTCAATGTATTTTTTTTCTGGGTGAAGTGGTCGGTTTTGGCGACAACTCGACTTCATTTTGCAGTCGAAATTGATCACTAAAAGTGGTCCGTGTGTTTCCAAGGGGTCCTTAGTTTCTAAATAAAAAGTCCAACAACATTCCAAAGACAGAACAACTCAAAAGAACCAAGTGACAAGTTTCCTTCTTGAATTCGAACCTTAGCAATTTTGTAAAACCAACTGCTAAACGCTTTATTTTCATTACTTATGTTTGAAAAAAAAAACGTTTTTGTTACATTTTTTTTAAATTAAATTAATAAATGTTATGTTATGTTACAAAATTCACGATATTTATAATCATTTATCAATTTATGGAAAAGCTCCTTTCAAACTCTGATTATTCTATCTTTCAGATGAACAAAATTAAGAGAAACTAGAAAGGGTTCTAGAAACTAGAAGGGTAGCTTAATCGCTTATGAGTATTTTTATGTTTCTATCTTTCAAAATAAACTATAGACGAAAACTTTAAGAAAAATATATATTTTCTGCTTTAAGTTGGATCATTTTCAAAGCTTATTATGAAAGATATCAATATAGCTAAGCGGTTGCGCTACCTCTTCTAGTTTTTAAAACACTTTTAAATTTCAACTTGTTTTGCACCTGAAAAAGATGAGATTAATCGAAGTTACAGAGGCATTTACACTTTAAAACCAGCTTAAATTTGAAAGATATTTTATCATCAGTAACAAATTTAAACTTTGCAAATTGACTTACAATTCTAGTTTTTTTTGCAAGAAACATAATTTGTTTGCTTCTAAAAAAAACTAGAATGTTCAATTTTCTGTGTTTGCAAAAAAATTGATAATTTTTTCAAACAGGAAGTTATAATAGGCCAAAAAATCTGGCAACACTAACCAACCAATTAAAAATGACCACCACAGTCATGCCCACATTTGTTTACGTCACAGTAAAGTCCTAGTTCTGAACTGATAAAAAAAAATGGCGTCCAAAAAAAAAAGTTTTTCCCTCCAAAACATTAAAACTTTTTGTATGTAAAAATCTTACATAATAAAAGAGTGAAATTTCCACAATATGATGAAGTAACAACATCCTTATCATTGTTATCACAACATTTCTCATATTAAAAAAAAACCCATCATATGACTCTCTTATGTAACTTTTCTGAAGAAGAAGACGATTTGAAGAACAAAACTCAAGTGTTCCTTTTTTCCTTTCTTCACAGAACACAAAACATTTAAGAAGCAAAAGGAAGAAAAAAAAATGGCAGAATATATATCTAAAAAAATGGCATAATATCACGTGGTACCCCATACAAACTCCCATTAATCTAGAGAAAAAGATAGAGAGACTATTAAAGCATAAAAGAGCCTATGAGAAAGACATAAGAGAGAGAGAGAGAGGGAATATCAAGACATTTTTTTTCTATTATTAAAAAGCATAAGAAAAATAAAAGAGGGAGGGGGCGTGGCCATATTATTCCTTCTTAAGAGACTAGAGGAGGAATTCTGCTTTTTAGTTCTCCTCTTCCCCCCCCCATTTCATTAACGTTATATCCTCTTCCTCTCATATATAAAAACCATTTTAGTTGTTTTTAAAATTGAAAATTGGAAGGAGGAGGGGCGGCCACTAGAGGGCGCTATTTCACCTATCTACAACCCTCTTTTTTTTAAGAAAAATAATGTGTGAGAGAACAAACAAAAAATGTTCTCTTTATTTATGATGAAGCCTTAAAAAAAATGAACTAATGATAAGTTAAAATGAACGTGTGCCTGAATTTTAAATTGTCTTCAATGAATCCAATCAAAAAAAAGTAGGAGGAAATTTACTTTTTAAAAGACGAACCCTAGCGACAACTTCAAGAAACAAATAACTAAATCCATTCAACATTATACAGGAACAACTTTCCTGTTTTCTTTCTTTCTTTCTTTCTATCTTCATTCTAGTTTCTATTATTCAGAAAATATAGAAAATCGAAAAATTCTAAAAACTAGAAAGTGATTTAGAAACTAGAAGGGTAGCTCAATTTAATATGAATATTTTCATGTTGATATCTTTCAAAATGAAACTTTTTTTATAGACAAAAAATTTAAAAAATATCATCTGTTTAAAGTTGGGTCATTTTTAAATTGACAAAAAAGATTAAGGTGGCTGAATATATATTTATTTTGTTTTCGTCCTCCAAGATGGCGCCACTACTGTAGCTATTATGTTCTATAGGAGGTCTCTTCCCTCCACCAGTGGCTTTGGAAAAAATGTATATTTTTCAAGCGAACGTTTTTCACGAGAAACATCATGAAAAAATTCCAAAGTGTTTTAGAAACTAGAATATAGTTGGTGATAATGCTAATGTTTTTTTTTTTCATGGTGATTGATATCTTTCAAAATAAACATTTTCTAAAAGTTTGTAAAACGCGAAAAGTTTTCATGTCAATGGAAAAACCTAAAAAAAACGGGTCATTTTTAAAATGAACTATAAAATTGTTTATTATTTAAGATATTGTCATGAGAAAAAAAATACTTGTACCATAATTTTTTACCATTTTAGTTTTGAAAACAATTTGAATTTTTTCATAATGATGTTTTTTTTTAAAAAAACGTTCGCTTGAGGTTTTTGTGTCCAGATTTCTACAAAAAAAACCGTGTTTGTTGAGAAATGACTTTCAACAACTTTGCATTTTTTTTTAAAACTACATCTGGTACAAATTAATTGTTTAAAAAAAAACCGGGAAGAGAACAAAAGTTAATATGTATTTGCAGCTGTCCTTTCTACTCTTCAGTAGAAGTTGTAAAGTAATAAGGACAAAATTCAATTACTTTTTTATATTTGGAGAAGAAGAGAATTGACTGATAGATAAATAGCAACAAAAAAAAACATTGTCCACTATATGAGAGGCTACTACGACTACTACTACTACTACTGTACTACTACTACAAAAGTCCGTTAAAACACTTCAGAAAACCCCATAATAGAATCCAAATAGATGAGATAAATAGGTGGTGGCCTAAGTAGGAATAAAAAAAAATGTTCCTTGTGACCACTCGAAAAAAAAACGTTGTCCAAAAAACCCTCCTAAAAACACTCTTCAAGAGTCTTTGGAATTTTTTGATTCTTGAGTAAGTAACTCCCACGCATTTCATAACACTTGTGTGTGTGTCCTAACTCTGAGTATTTTTGGCGGCCTCTCCTTTACTCTCTTATATAACTCCCATGTGACTTTTCAATGTTTTCTATGATGGCCCCCTACTGTTAAAAACGACCCCCAGTAGACACACACACAAAGACCCATATAATGATCAAACATCTCTTGGATTTAGATGATAACGAAAAATATCTAAGAGAAGAAAAACGGTTTTTTTCAGATATCCCAATGGACATTTTCAATTGAAGTTAACTTTTTTTTTTGGTTTAATTGTGTTCAAAATACAACAATCAGGATCATAAACGCCTGAATGGACATCAAAATATCATCAAAATTCAAAAAGGATGGGATAAAAAAAGGCTTTTAATATTATATTCAATATTTTAACTCTTTTTTTGTATTTTGTATGGGTTACAACTAAATAATGATTCAAGAAATAATCGTGTTTTAGAAACTAGAACGGGTAGCTCAATCACTTAATAGTATTTTCATGTTTGATATCTTTCAAAATAAACTTTTTATAGGCCTAAAAATTAAAAAAAATATCATGTGCTTTCAAAACTAACATAAAAAGCTTATTTTGAAAGATGTAAATACATGTAAAAACATGTAAATACACAAGTAATTAAGCTACCCTTCTAGTTTCTAAAACACATGCAAGTTTCTCTTAATTTTGCTCACCTGAAAGATAAAATAATTTAAAAATATTGCCAGGATAAAGTTTTTTTATTGTCAAACTGACATAAAAAGCTTATTATGTAACTATGTAACCTTTCTAGTTTCTAAAATACCTCCAAGTTTCTCTTCATTTTTCTCCTGAACACCCAAATAATTATAAAAATACTGTCTGCTTAATGTTCTTTTAATTTCAAACTGACATTGTGATGGTTTATTTTGAAAGATAGCATAAAATTTACCCTGAATTAATTGAGCTACCCTTCTAGTTTCTAAAACACTTTAAAGTGTTGCTCCTGAAAGAGAAAATCTATAATTTTAGTGGCGTTTACGTCCAATTGCTACATGAAATCTCAGCAAAAATAATTTTCATTTTTTATTATAGAAGAGGCGAATGTCCACTCTGTAGAAGAAAAAAAATGACCACATAAAATGGAAGAGAAAATAAAAAAAAGATTTCCAGAAATCCCTAAAAAAAAGCCCAAAGGAGAAGCGAAACTCCAGGGTGAAAAGGGAGGTGAATCTTGATCATTAAAAATGGCTACCTATGGATCATTTCTTTACATTAAAAATAAGAAGAATGTTTTTATGTCGACGTCAAGAGTTTTCTACATAAAAAAGGGGTGACATGCATAAAAAAAAATTGGTAAAGAGAAAAGAAGAAGAGCCCCCAGAGCGAAAAATGTGAATATTGATCGTAATAGTAAGTGAACATTATGCACCAAAATGAAAGAAATCTCTCTTTCTGTAGGTGAAGGAATGAGTGTATGAAAAGACAAGGGGGTTGGGTGTGAGGTTATGAGGGTAAAGTAAATGAAGAATATGTATATAGACTTCTATACAGAGTGTGTACCCCCAAAAAAATGTCTACATACTTGGGTTGTTAATAACCGCCACGTTTATTTTCTTAAATTTCATAATTTTATAATTTAAGAGTCTGGTAAATATATTACAATACAAATTAAATATTAAAGTATTACATGTTTTATGTTTAAATGATGCATTATTATCTCAAGTGTTCAAATTTCAAAATGTCATTCATCCATTCTAGTCAAGGCACACATTAGTAAGAAACTGATCTGTGGACCATCAATTGTCGCTTGTAATTGTACGACAATTGTCTCTTGTAATTGTACGACAATTGTTTCTTGTAATTGTACGACAATTGTCTCTTGTAATTGTACGACAATTGTCTCTTGTAATTGTACGACAATTGTCTCTTGTAATTGTACGACAATTGTCTCTTGTAATTGTACGACAATTGTCTCTTGTAATTGTACGACAATTGTCTCTTGTAATTGTACGACAATTGTCTCTTGTAATTGTACGACAATTGTCTCTTGTAATTGTACGACAATTGTCTCTTGTAATTGTGCGACAATTGTCTCTTGTAATTGTACAACAATTGTCTCTTGTAATTGTACAACAATTGTCTCTTGTAACTGTGCGACAATTCTCTTGTAACTGTGCGAAATGTATTTCATGCTGTTAACAAAACGTCTGATACTGAGGATCTTTCAATCCAATATGCAAATTTAACTGAAATTATTGTTAACCAATCATAACTTAAAATTGTGTATAAAAACCATGTATACAGTGTTATGTTGTCATTTTAGTTGTCATTTCGGACAGAGGATAGCTTTTGCTATAACTTATTGTAAATTTTTGTATAAATTTTAAGTTTTTTTCTGGTAAGAATCATATGTAAAATGATTATATCTAATTCATTTTTGTAACAAAATTATATATTTTTAATTAATATAGGATCTGAAGATGATTGCAGGCACAACTGAAACGTCAGTCATTTTTGTAGAATTTTAAAATTAACTTAATAATAAATTGCTTAAATACGAGATGGTGTCCATGATTTTTAAAGTTAAATTAAGAATTAGATATGACTATTTATAAGAACTAATTATTAAGTTTATTGTAATATTTATTTTTAATTATAAAATTCTTAAAATTAAATTTAAGAAAATAAACATGGCATTTATTAACAACAAAAAGTGGACCTGTGTATACATTTTTTGGGTCACTTTGTATATAAAAAAGCATCTCTCAAGAGACTCTCATATAGTTCGTTTGCTTACGTTCAAAAAAATGTTGAACTTAACAAAGTTAGCCAATTACTTAGTTATATTTTACTGAGTTGCAAGTACAAAAAAAAATTTGGGAGGTGTTTTTTGTGTGTTTGTATGAGGATTGGGGGTGGAGGTTCAAGGTATGAACAAAATTATACATAAGTCTATGTATATTTACCTGTGCATCTCTCAGCAAATGAGAAAAAAGCTTTGCAAAAGTGCGTTAATTACTTATACCAGAGAGTCATAAAAACCTTTCCCCCACCCACCCCTTTTTACTTCTGCCCCCACAGTCTGTTTTCTATCATTTTTCCTTCTTTTACCACCCTAAGAAACCCCAGCCGCACCTTCTAGTCTACTGTGGCCAAGATCTATTCTTTTAATTATCAAGTACGTCACCAGTGTGCTGTTATTACAAAGAGAGTTGTGGTCAAAAGTGGTGAAGGAAAACTTGATTCAAATTAAAAGTTTTTTATTGGAAGAAGGGGATGCTCACAAGTGACACCTCAAGTGCCAAGTATTTTTTGTCTGTAGAATTTTAGGTAATCTTCTAGTCTCTTAATATGTAGCTCACACATATTTTTGGGCGTTCACAACTTTGTTTTAATAAGTAATTTAAAAATGAATTAATACTAGAAGAGTAAAAAATTGGCTCATTTTGAACTTAATAAGGAAGAAATAATTTGTCAAGAGTAATGAATTACTGCAATTAAATTACTTTATTTCAGTAATTAGTAATTCACCACATTACTTTTTAAAACATGGCATTTGTAATTGTAATTATTTTTTGTCAGAAATGTAATTACTTTACAATTACTTTTTTAATTACTGGTGATACGAGGTTCAAGTGGAAACAAACCTTAAAAGTTCGCTATACCTGCCTCGTAATAAGATGATGCGTGTTGGTTGTGACGTCAGAGGGGTTAGAATTGTGTCATTTAGTCTGCTACAAGCTGCTCTTCTCTGACGTCACACGGCTACTTCACAGTAGCCGTGTGATGAAGATTTTTGACAAAACAGTTCCCCCATTAGGCCTGTGATTTTTGACAACATGGCATATGTAAATTACAATCCCATATACCAACATGTTAACAGTCAATCACAGGCAGTTAAAAATCGGTCAGAAGTTCAGTTGGCTTCGCCCTTGTTATGACGCCCGGCAACTTCTAATTGGCTGGTTATGTAGTCTGACGTTGAAAAGGGCGGAGCATGTGACGTCAAACTACATAACCAGCCAATTAGAAGTTGCCAGTCGTCATAACAAGGGCGGAGCCAACTGAAGTTCTGACCGATTTCTAACTGCCTGTCAGTCAATCTGGGTAACTATCTTTACCAGTGTAACTAGATTGACTGTAATGATGCCACTGGACATTCCCTGGACATGACATCAAAAAAAACCTCCAAAAAGGTGCGTGTTTATTCATATTATGTCCCTAGACTAAAAAGCCAACGTTCTCTTTTACTGTGAATGACCACTGGAGTGAGTGAGTGGCTTTGATAATTACTAGGTGGGGAAATCACATAAGAACCACTCTTTCACCAAATGAAATCCTATTCCGAAAATATGTGACATTTTCTACACAAAAAAAATGTATTTTTCTTGCCTAGTTTTCATTCTAATATTTTTTTTCATCAAGATTTTCAAGACTAGAAATTTGAAAATATGAAACCAAAGATGATTTATTTAAATAAATACATCTTTTTTTTTAAGTGACATATTTACTTGAGGAATGTGAAACGGATTGTTTACACAGTATTTTGTGAAAGAGAAATTAAACAAACAAAACCTTGCAGAAATGACCTCAACATTTTTTTTGTGGGTCTTTTGGCCAACAACCCTCAAACTACCCTCCTAACTTTTTTTTTTATGTGCCAAAAAAAATGTTAAGAAGACTGCATTCAGAGCCATTTTTTTTTTCTTCTTCTTCTGCACTTAAAAGAGAATTTCACATAAAATTTGAACAAAAAATGGAAAGGACAACTTTCTTTTTTGGAGTTTCTACCCTCCTCTCCATCCCTCCTTTAGAACGACGTATTCTACAATTGGAACTTCCGACCTCGTGACCTCTGACCAGTGAGGTTCAGCCATGAGAAGAAGCGTGTGAAAGTGTTTTTTCTTACTTCTTTACAGAAGAGAGACCACAAGAGAGAGAGAGAGTGAGAGAATTAGGATGGGTTTAGCAGGGGTGGTTGGTGGTGGGTCGTTAGTTTGAAGGGTGTTTGATGGTGGGTCGTACATTGTGGGGTGGAGGATTGAGACAAGAAGAGGGGGTGAAAGACTGGGGAGGTCGTTTCATATATGGGTCCTCTCTCCCATCAAAAAAAAGCAGGAAGATGGGGGTGGAGAGTGGGATGTCCAACGAAGAAGGGTCACTCACTTTTCCTGTTTAACCCTCAAGACAGAGAGAAGCTCAGGATAATAATGAATACTGAATGATCATCAAAGTCACTAAGTCATTAGCAAGGACATGGGACAGTCCCACTCTGGACAAAGTCACGAAAATGAAATGTACACAAAAAAAATATTATGAAGTTGAGTAATTCAGACCAACAGCTGTTGAGCTATTTTTTTGCAAAATGGATGGGGGAAAAAAAGGGTTTTCAAATTATGCTGAGATTTCTTTTTCAACCGAAACAACAAGGCCAGGCGCAAATTAGGCAACAGTGCAAGTTTGCAGCCAGCAACTGTTACTGGTGACACTACACTAGTGCCACCATTGCATTTGCAGGCATCAAATTGGTAGTTGGCAACAGTATTAAGTGTATGTTGCTTCTCTGCTCAGTTATGGGAAGCAGAGGGAAATAGCAGCCATTGCGTGCCAGCAACCACTTTCTTCGGAAAGAAATCGGGGAGAACTTCAGTTGGCCCCGCCCTTGTTATGACGACCGGCAACTTCTATTTGGTTTGTTGTGTGGTTCGACGTTGAAAAGGGACATGTACAGAGGGACACAGGGACATACAAAAGGCATGTGACGTCAGACTACATAACCAAAAAATTAGAAGTTGCATTCGTCATAAATTCACTTAAACTGTATTTCTATAGGAATTCCTTTGTGCTCAAAGATATATGGCGCTTCTTAAATAAAGTGGGATTCAGTTGGATTTTTTTTTCAGCATATGTGATCTATCCCTAAGGCCAGCTTCACAAAAACCACTTTGTAGCACCACATAAAATGGTCGTTTTTAGCATACCATTGATTCTATAAGGAATGTTACCTCCTTATTACAGTATTAGACATAATAACACAAATCCTAAATTTTACTTCAATCCCAAATGACGTCACAAGCTTCTTCTTTCGTCGTTTGTCAATTCGAATACAAAATTTCTACTATTCATTCACCTTTATATTATGATGAATATATAAATACAATAGATTATGGAAGGTGGGTCGTCGTCACCCATAAGGATGAGCATCTTTTATGTTATTTTAAGATAAACCTGTAAAGTCTACTACAAGATGACAATATCTCTCGGTTACCATGGTAACCCCTTCACAGATACACACGAAACCATACGTCAGTGTCAAAGGTCTAATATTAATTTGTGTGTGCCAAAAATTAATGGACCCACATAGAGTTAAAGACAAGTTGGACAAAAGAGTGGACCCCAGTCAAGCCTTTAATATTTTCTTACAGTCAAAACCAATAATTTTGAAAGAACACTAACGAGAAATTGAAAGCGTTAGAAACTAGAACGATACCTGAATCACGATGATTTTTATGAACAGCTGATTTTCGAACTCTTTGATTATTCTGTCTTTTTCAAAAGTGCAAAATTAATTTAAAAAAAAACAACAACTAGAAAGTGTTTTCGAAACTAGAAGGGTAGCTCAATATTGATATCTTTCAAAATAAACTTTTTTTACAGATAAAATTTAAACTTAAAGTTGGTCCATTTTTAAAAACACTCACATAAAAAGCTTATTTTGAAAAATATCAACATGAAATTACCCTTAAGTGATTGAACTACCCTTCTAGTTTTTAAAACACATTCAAGTTTCGTTTAATTTCTACTCCTGGAAGATAAATAAAATAACTAGAATAACACCCCACCCTTTAACAAAATATAAATAAAAAATTTCTTATAAACTAGAATAGTTCAAACTAGTTTTGTTCTGAATTCGTGTTTTGACTGTAACATACATTATTTCCTCCCCTCCTCCCCCTTCCTTCATCACACTCATTTTTTTATGTTTCCATTCATAATCTCTTCTTCTCCGACCCCCGCCCCCCACACACACATCTCCACGACCCACCTTTAACTATTTTTTCTTCATCTGACCACACAACAAAAAAATTGATTAATTACCAAGACCTGTTCATAATGAAAACTTAACAAAGATTTTGAGCCCAACATACATGTATAGGCCTACCTATATAACATCATGGGTACCGAACACAACACACAAAAAGGTACCATATATTATCACCCACGCAATAATAATGTAAGAGGGGAGGGATAACTGAGTATATAACAAAAAAAGGGAAGATGGGTGAAAGGAAGGAGGGTTATTATTATTATATAAAATATAAAATCCACAATGGTTTCAGTAAATATAAGAAAAGAGAGAGAGAGAGAGAGAAAACTAATTAGTAGTAATTATAATTTTTATCTCTTTGCTATTGTCCACTGCGTGACTAGTAACAATTTTTATTTTTCTACATGAGAAATCTTCTTCTATAAGGAAAATTAGATATATTTTTTTAAAAAAAATACATAAAATTCCATTTGAAATTGTTTCTATTTTCAAAATTATATTTTGTAAAAATTTAATAATTATAAAATCATAATAAAGATTAGTCTTTTATTTTCTTTATAATTACAGAATATAATATGATGGGTCAGTTAAATGTTTTAGTTGGTCATCATTAAGGTGGCTCAATAGATATTTATTTTGTTTTCGTCCTCCCAGATGGCGCATCAGCATGCAGTGGCTATTATGTATCCCCCTATTATGTATTCCCCTAAAAACGTGTGGTTTTGAGAACGTTTTTCAGTTTTACGTTTTTCGTTTTACGAAAAAATGCAAAATGTTTTAGAAACTAGAATAGTTGGTGGTAATGCTAAAAAGAGTTTCACGATTAGACAATATATCTTTCAAAATAAACTTTTTAAGGAAAAATTTTCAAACTGAACTATAAAATTGTTTATTTTTTACGATATTTAGCATAATCTTTTATCATTCTAGTTTTTAAAACAATATGATTTTTTTTTTCATAATGTTGTTTCCAAAAAAAACGTTCGCTTGACGCTTCACCTTCGCACTTGAAAAAGTACAAATAACATTAGGCAACATTCAAAAAACCATAAAACATTTATTTGAAAAGATGTAAGTTAAGTTTTTACGCGATTAAATTACTCTTCTAGTTTCTAAAAAAAATAATTAAATATAATAAAAATTTCTGCAGTTTGAATTAGTCATGTGACTGTCATAACTTTGTGTCATCATTAAGTGTCACCTATTTAAAATTCACCCCCTTAAGTGACAATAGTGCAGAGAGGACCCTTTTAATTGTATTACATTTAAATTACTTTTAACTTTAATAGGCCTACATAAAAAGCAGCAGCAGCAGCAGGCCCAATCCCAGACTTTGACAATTTATAAAGGAAAAAAAAAGCACTAATGTTGATTAATATGCAAGTGTCAAGTCCCATTTTAAAGAGGGACAATTTAGTTAGTAGCCAGTGGTCAGAACTCAATTTAGAAAATGGTATTTCCATTTTTGAAATAAACACAAAAGTCTTTCTCTCTCATCTGTCCATCTGTCTGTCTTGTGTCGTCGTCGTCATTCATCCTCTCACTCCCTTCAATTACAAACAATCTGTAACTGACCCTCGGTCACTATCATCATCATCCTCATCATCTAGTAGAAATGAACTGACCCCTCACCTCCTCCTTCCTTCCTCCCTCGAAAATTAGAATCATTAATTATAATGTCAAAAAAGTAGAACAAAACAAACCACTTGTCCAAAAATGTGTATGTTTTTTTTTTACTGGACAGTCAGTCCACCCACCCCCAATCCCTACAATGTCTTTGACCACTCTACTCTCTCTCTCTCTCCTTCTATCTCTCTATGGAGCAAACCAAAAAGACAAATTCTCACTCAATCCATCAGATTATAAGAGATTGTAGATAAAAGGAAAAGTGAGAAATCTCAGGGCCGATAACACACAGACCACTTTTGGTGGCCGATTTCGACTGCAAAATGAAGTGCTTGCACATATGTGCCATGAAAAGTTTCGAAGTGGTCGGTTTTTGCGACAACCCGACTTCATTTTGCAGTCGATATCGACTATCAAAAGTGGACAGGCAATTAGAAATCGGGACGAACTTCAGTTGGCTCCGCCCTTTTTACGACGACCGGCAACTTCTAATTGGTTTGTTGTGTGGTTCGACGTTGAAAAGGGCAGAGCATGTGACGTCAGACTACATAACCAACCATTTAGAAGTTGCCGTTCGTCATAAAAAGGGCGAAGCCAACTTCTGTTTGTCCCGATTTCTAATTGCCAGTCAAAAGTGGTCTGTGTATTTCCAACACTTATACCCTTGACAACACAGACCACTTTTGATAGTCGATTTCTTTCTCAGTCTTTCCATTCTCAGTCTTTCCATTAACAGTCAAAAAGTGGTCAAAAAAATGGTCTGTGTAATCCTAACCCTTAGACCCAAATTCAAGAAGAAAACTCGACACTTCAACTTGAACCCTCCGAACAAAATTCAAATACAGAAGAAAAAAACACCTGCTTCATATAGTTTCTATAATGCTAGAACCCTGTTCAGAGAGTTCAAGTGCCAAGTTTCCTTCTTGAATTTGTACCTTAGAAAAACAATCTAAAACTTTTAATTCTCCAAACCCCTCATCATCCATTCCCCCCTCCCCCCTTAGTTTTTTTGTTGTTGTTCTTTCCTATATAGCCTCCTCCACCCCCACATTCTTATTGTTTTAACACACTTTTATCACACTGGCACAAATCCCTAGACAATTTACAAAATGAACAATAGAACTTATTCCTCCAAAAAAAAAAAAAAAAAGACAATCAAAATGAATTGCTCACTGTGGACACACCACCACCTCAAGAGTGGACACACATTCACTCTCCCTCAGTTGGTCAATGTTTTGTTTCTCTTTTAAAAACAAATACTTCACCCTTAACCTCAAGACCTAAGTATACAGACTCTTACATTTAATGAAATGGTCAAACTTGAACGAAACTGACCAATTCGTTCATCTCAACAATCATTTGACCTTTGTTGCTCTTTTTTTTTAGATTTTTCGAATCTCTTGTTATTTAAGTTCAGAAGAAAAAAAAAGCATTAAAAAAACTCAATATTTCCTAAAAACTAGAATTGTAGACGAATATATGAAAAGTATTATTCATTAATACCAAAAAAAAAATTATGCGTTTTTCAATCAACGCAATGCTTAGAGGCTAGAATTCTTTATGAACAACTGATTTTCGAACTCTTGATTATTCTGTATTTCAACAGAAAAATTAAGAGAAACTTGAATGTGTTTTAGAGACTAGAACAGGTAGCTCAATCACCTTAAAGGTATTTTCATGCTGAATCTTTCAAAATAAACTTTTTATAGACAAAAATGTAAAAAAAATTATCGTCTCCTTAAAGTTGTTTCATTTTCAAACTGATATAAAAAAGCTTATTTTAAAAGATATCAATGTAAAAATACTCTTTAATTGTTTGAGTAACCTTTCTAGTTTCTAAAGCACACTTAAAAGGTTCTATTAAATATTTTGCAATTGAAAAACAAAATAACCACAGATAGCAAATGGTTTACACTTTAAACGAACCTTAATTTAAAGTTCTTTTTGAATTCTAGCCTCTACCCCAGTCTCTATAATTATTTCTGACGATATCGCTACAAATCGTTTAAAATAAACATTTTATGGTAGTTTGAAACATGTTTATATTTATTTTGCAGCAATATTATGAAATTTTCATAAAAAAAGTTTATTATTATTACCATTCTAGTTTCTAACAACAAAAAATTAATTTAGCCTAATATTGATTTTAAATAAAAGTTTGTGTAAATTGTAAAATCTTTTGGTTTCAACAAAGAGACAATATATTGGTATAGATGGCACCACGTGTCCATATAAAGGTATAAAACTCAACAAACACAATAGACAGGTGTTAATCGTGTACCCCCCCCCTCTTAAAAAAACTAACCGTAATTACGGCCAATAAAAACAATTTCTCTTGTCGGTCAAGATTTTTTTTAAAATGACGTAAAATCACTCTCGTCAAGGACGAAAGGGAGAGAAAATGAGGAGAAACCGGTGGACGTGGAGGAGGAGGAGGCGTTGGCTCCACCACCACCATAACATCAGGTGGTTTTTTTTGTGCTTTTGATGCGTAACAGGTGCAAAAGTATTTCTCACACTGACTGACTGACCATGGGGCAGTTTTTAGTACCTATGGTCCACTCTCAATACGAATTGCAACATAAAAGTCAGACAGAAAGTGAGACAGACATATAAAAAAGCCTCCTCCTCCATTTTAAAACAACCGTTAAAACAAGTGCAGCTGGAGGATGTCCAGACTTTGAAGGAATGTGTGGTCATAACGAGCAAAAAAAAGGGGGGAGAGAAAAAAAGGGGAAAAGAAAGGGGTCAAAGGGGTCGAAAAACGGAATTAAAAAAGGGGGAGAAAGAGAGCATAATATGTCGTCATTTTAATGAGAGTAATGAGAAACTTGGTCATCAAATAAGGAGATTTTTTGTTTAAGGGGTTGAAAAAAAGTTGGTGATGTTTCAGATAAGAGTTAGAAAAAAAAACACTATTAAGAACGAGAGTCCATAAAAATGAAGGAAGGGGTCATCTTTAAGAACTGACCGGCCAAAACACAAAAGAAAAACCTCAATATATAATAATAACCTTGAACCAAAAACTTTTTCTCAGGAGACAGAAAAAAAGTGAAACAAAAAAAAATCATAACTGACCCCCGTCCATCCAGACATCCCCCCTATTTTTTTTAAATATTAAGGCCCAAATTCAAGAAGGTAAGCTTTGGCACTTGAAACCTCTGGTCAGGTCTGGTAGGGCTCGGATTTTTATGCATTTATCAAGTAACTGTTTCTCAATTTGTGGCCCAAGTGCCAATTGTGAAATAATCATCATCATCATTACAACAACCAACAATTATGCTTTTTTTATATCAAAAAGACTGTTTTGAGGCTAGATATCTGGTTACTATCAGTTGTCAAGTAGAGTTTTAGCCTCTAAGAAGGTGTTTTTTTGATTGACAAAAACCAATAATTGTTGGTTGATCTCTAAACGGAGAATTATTACTTTACAATTGGCTCTTGGGCCACAGATTGAGAAACAGTTGCTTGATAAATGCATACAAATCCGAGCCCTAGTTATTAGTAATGGGAAAAAACCCTTTTCAAGCCCTGTGGGTATACTCAATAAACAAGAGGGTTTGTTGTATTGTTGCAATGGGTACCCTGCTCAGAGGGTTAAAGTTCAAGTTCAAGTAGTAAAGCCAAAATTAAACTTGTCCCTTCTATTTTAAGGATACTGCATAATATTTTGAAACCCTGCTCAGAGAGGGTTCAAGTTAAAATAGTAAAAAGCCAAAATTAAAAAATATAAAACTAATTACTTGAATCCTCTGAACAGGGTTCCCAAGATGGAAAAACTTTTTACAAAGATAGGCCTACTGTATAAAACAAAAGTTTTTTTTTCTATGTTGGGATGGGACCCTGCTCAGAGAGAGTTCAAGTTGAAGTTCAAGTACAATGTTTTCTTCTTGAATTTGGACTTTTAATAATAATGTACAATGATGATTGTAATAGTAAATATTACGCGTGATGAATTGAACCGAAAACAATTTTAAATTTTATTAAAAACTAGAATAGGCTAAAAATGTTTTCATAATTAATCGTTCAAAATAAATTCTTTATGGTAGTTTTAGAAAAAATCAAAATTTCATAATTTGATTTTTAATAATCTAAATTCTTGATTTTTAGAAATTCAAATAAACGAATAAATTAATTAAAAAATAAGATATTAAAATAAAATTCTTTCAAAATAAAATATATTTAAACATTATTTAAAATGTCATAATTAAATTAATTTTAATTTTGCATTAAAAGTTTGTTGTTGTTGTTAAAACCGATGTTAAAAATGTTTTATTTTAAAAAATATCGTCATGTTTTTGAGAAGAAAAAAATACAATTAGAAACCGTTTAACACGAAATGAAAAAAATCGGAATACTTTTCGTGTTAAAAGAGCATTTTTATGATATAATATGCGATTGGACCGATCATTTATTTCGTGTTATCCGTTTACTGTACTTTTTCGGTACAACATTAAATATACAATAATCAACTGCTAATTTTATTCTAATTTCGAACAAATTTTCAAATATTCTGAAAATTAATTTACTTTTTTGTTTAATTACATTTTTCTCAAGGTTTAAAAAAAATGAATCAAAAAACAAAAACTCGGACACATTTCAATCTCATTCTTACCTTTCATGATTCAATTGAAACAATAAACGAAACATAACTACAGACAACAAAATTTGCAATTCAAAAAAAAAAACCCAAAATTATCATTAAAAATTAATTAATGAGTGGACAATCCAATAGAAAAGAACACAAAAACACAAACAGTGTGGTTGTCCGGCGGCAAACTACGGTGGCCGGACACTCAATCCATCATTATCATTAACACACATTATAAACAAAAATAAATAAATCACAAATTATTAGTAAAATTAAAATCCACGTTAATTAACTTATCATTAGTTAATTTCTTTTTTTGTCTTGACCAGAGAGAAAGTGACCTCTACCTCACGAACTCACACACAAAACGCGTCAAAAAATAAAAAAAGCACACAAGAAATTCGACTTTGAATGTCCACTACACACATTCATTAACAGTGAAGACTGACCATCATGAATTTGGATGGACACGCCACCAAAATATAAAAACTGGACAGTGGACGACGAAAAAACTCTCAAACAAGCCACACCAACCGCATCCAATGTAAAAAAAAGTATAATTTTAACGATGAAGAAGAAGAAGAACCCCGGCCACACACTCAAAAAAAAGCGAACTATAAGAAGGAACTTTTTCAGACCAGTTTTGGATTTTACCTTCTTTTTACTGGTCCTCTTCTCCCCCCAAAAAAACTTTTTTTCTCTCTCTCTCTCATATCTGTAGTTATAATTTTATCCTAGGGTAAAATAGGAGGATGAAGAGGAGGAGGGGGTAATACATATATAAAGATAGAGAGGAGGGGATAAAAAGAAGTGGTCAGACATAGTCTCTCCTCACACCCAACCAACAAAAAAACCCCCAATTTTTTTTTCTTAAAGAAAAAAATGACATATTGGAATAAGACAGAGATATGCAAAAAAAAAAAAGCCAGACAAAATTTGTTGAGGGTAAAGAAATAACCCCCCTTTTTTTCTCTCTCTCTCTCTATTTAAAGGAGGGGTAAAATATTGAATAAAAACGTCTCCCCCTCCCAAAAAAAAAACTGACCGGAAAAATGAGATTTTTTTTCTTCAAAAAAAAGGGGGTGGGGCCAGAGAGAGAGAGAGAGAAAGGCAGAGGAGGAGGAATCTGTATAACATAGTGGTAAATATGAAGAAAAAAAAACTGGACGATGGCCTGAGATAACCCCCTCCTTTTTAAGGGTCATTTTTCTATAGAACACTTTCAATAGGATTACCAAACAGGACACACACAAAAAAATTGAGAACCTGTTTGAATGGACAATGTCCAGTTATATAATTCGAAATGCTAAAAATATAGAAACTGGACATTCAAGAAATAAATATATATCGTGAGAAGTTACTATTGATGAGTGGACACTGGTCAAACATGTAGAGGGAGAGAGAGAGAAAAGCAACAAAAAAATCAAGTCCACAGAAAATGCCAAAATAGGGGGAGACAAAAAAAGCTTATATAAAGCTGGGGCCTCATGAGTCATTACAGACAAAATATGACTGTCATATGACAGTAAATTATGATATCTAGCTCATACAACCTTGTAAAATTACTAAATATTTTTATGACAAATATTGTCATATGACTTCCAATAAACGGTGTACAGAATAATATGACATTTAATTCAATAATAACGTACCCGATACAAGCTCAAGTAACATTAGAATGTTAAAGACCTCGTTGCAGAAAAAAAAAAAATCATAAAACTTATGACAATCATACCTTATGACATCACTGCTTATGTTTAAGTACTTGTACACCAACGGTATCATTAAAGAAAGTTAAAAAACTGTCATACGACAGTAGATTGTCATATCTTGCTCATAACCTTATAAATAATCTCAAAACCTAATTGTAATACTTGTCTAATGACAAATACTGTAATATGGATATCATATCTTAAATCATAAGAAGTTATATTACAAGACATTACCGTTATAATTCTATAATTTATTCTGTAATGAGGCCTCAGGTCAATTGGCAGTTATAAAGACATGATATGATGCACATAATTATGACAGTTTTGTTCACCTAATCATGATTTGTAATTTGCTAGATATGACAATTTACTATCATATGATCAATCTAGTTACCTATCTATAATGATGTCCAACCCTAAAGTTTTATTAACTAGAAAGTATTTTATTTGTAGAAATGAATCAAATAACCAGAAGATGGTGGTGAGGTGGCCAGTGACTAAATGCGGTTCACAACAAACTATCATAAGCAGGGCTCGGATTGTTATGCAATATTAAGCGAATGTTTCTCAATCTGTGGCCCAATAGCCAATTGTGAAGTAATAAGCCCGTTTAGATCTACCAACAATCATGGTTTTTTTTTCAATCAAAAACACTGGCTAGAACTCTAGTTGACTGCTGATAAGTTACCAGACATCTAGCCTCTAACCAGTCTTTTTGATTAGAAAAAACATAATTGCAGTTGCTCTGTAATGATTATGATGATTATACTTCCACAATTGGCACTTGAGCCACAGATTGAGAAACATTTGCTTGATATTTGCATAAAACTCCGAGCCCTGATCATAAGTATACAGAAAGGGACATGAAAATCCATCTCCGAATTTCTAAAATAATTAGATGCAAAGTTACTACAGATAATATAGCACCACAAATATTTCAAATTAAAACACATTAAACCTAACTATAAAAAGTTGGAATAGTTTGGAGCAAAAATGAAACTTCTGACCACAACTATTTCAAAAAGCCCATCCAGGTCACCAAAAAAAACTTAACATCGTTGATGAAAATTAACTTTTTTTAGGGGGTTTTATTTTACTTTTTTTAAAAGTCTAAAATCCAACTAACTAACTGACTGACTGACCACTTTTTTCAGGCAGAAACCACAAAAATGTCCTTTTACTCTCCACCCCCATCCCTCCTCCCCTTTACAAGCCTCATTATTTCGTTCTTTTGTCTTTTTTTTTTGTGTCCATTATTATTATAGTCTTTTTCTTATCTCTCTTCAATGTGACCACAAACATTAGGTTACATAAGAAACCTGAGGGGCCACAATTACTCCCTCTCCCCCCCCCACACTTCCACCCCTTACTATAGTCTCTCATTATGCTAACGGGCATTAAAAGTCCCATTATATAACAACAATGTGGCGCCACGAATAATTATTATTATATTTTATAATAACTGTTGTGGCACGCGTGCCTACAGTTAATCAACACTTTATTTTTAGCTTTTAAAACTCAGGACGGGTCATTATAGATAGGTAACAAGGCTATCATATTGACAGTAACTTGTCACATCTAGCTCCTAAGTTTGTTACAATCAAAAAAGCAAATTACAAAATAATTATTATGACAAATATTGTCAAATGACTGATGTACAACATAATGACAGTCATAAAATAATAGCGCACATGCTATCACATCATAAAGTGTGATTGTCACAATTTTAACTTTTTTTTCTGTAATAAGAATCCCAGAATTATTCTGACAAGTTGAAAACAAATTGAAATACAAGTAGAATATCGGTTATTCAAATTTGGGTAATCTGGACTTCCGGGTAATCCGGACTGGCTTTTATCATAATATGTTTTTTTTGTTTATCCGTGTTTTTGATTTTGAACTCTCCGCAAAAAAAAAACCAGAAATTTTCCGGATTATTCGGACTTTCGATAATGCAGATCAAGTCCGGTCCCATTTAACCCGGATAACTGAGATTCTACTGTAGTTGAAATTAATCAAATATACTTTGAACCTACTTTATGTGTTTTTTCTCCCGGATTTTCATGATTTTTATAGTCTAATCCATTTAGTCCGGATAACCGAATTCTACTATTGTCAGTAGTTGAAAATATTCAACTTTTTTAACCTACTTTTGGACTTATTTGTGCTTTTTTTTCCACAGTTTAAAACACAATTTTCACACTGATTTTCATCAAGTGGAAACGTAGCCTTAAACGCCATTTTTTTTACAAGAGAATTTCTCAAAAAGATTATAAAAATGTGAAATTTTTCGTCTTTTTAAAGTTGAGAAATAAAGAAAAAATAACGTAAAGAAGAAGAAAAAAACCTCGCCAGATTTTATCAACTGGTCATTAATATTTTTTATTATGAAAAACACCTTTTGATTCTGAATTGAATGGTTTCTCCTTTTCTCATAAACTTCTCTTACCTTCCCCCCTAATACCCCTCATACAACCCCCCCCCCCCCTAAAGCACCTTATACAATCCCACCCTCAAATCACAGACACCAAACACACACAAAAAAAGGAAATACTTCTGCGTGACAAAATTTATCACATTACGATATGGTCATCTTACTGTCCAGTTCACACAATTTTAAGTTATTTCAAATTGAAGAGAGAATTCTTATCTCTTCAAAAAAATCATGAGGATTTTTTTTTGTTAAAAAAAAAGTGGAGAGGGGGGGGGAATTTTTTAGGGGAATAATGAATAATAAAATATTGAATTGGAGGAGGGATGAATGGAGGGTAAGTAATATTTAATAGATGGACATCTAATTTGCATAAATAGATCTTATAAGCAATTAAGGTGGTTTTTAAAGTGTAAACGGGGAGGGGGCTCTCGAATTCTTGATTATTCATTCTTTCTTTCAGGTGCAAAATGAAGAGAAACTAGAAAGTGTTTTAGAAACTAGAAGGGTATAGCTTCAAGCACTTTTCACGTTGATATCTTTCAAAATAAGATTTTTACGCGAGTTTGAAAATGATCCAGTTTTTAAGTGATTAAATTTTTGTTTTATAAAAAAGTTTATTTTGAAAGATATCAAAGTGGTTTCAACTTTCAAAAGTGTAAACTGGACCCTCTCGAACACTGATTATTCTGCTTTTTGGGTGCAAAATGAACAGAAACTAGAAGGGTAGCTTCAAGCACTAAAGCCTATTTTCATATTGTTTATCTATCAAAAATAAGCTTTGTATTTTTGAGTTAAAAATATTTTTTTAATTTTTGTCTAATAAAAAGTTTATTTTAAAAGATACCAACATGAAAATACCCTGAAGTGATTGGGCGTCCCTTCTAGTTTATAAAAAAAAAATCTTTCTTGTTTTTTTTTCTTACTATTGCTCTTCTGAAAGACATAATAATCAGCTCTTCAATAAACAATCTTTAACCAAATATTTCTTTAAAAATCTGATAAATAAAAAGTAACTGGACATAAAAATATTCAGAAGAATAATTCTAGCCACAAAGTGACCCCTTAACTCAATGGACTAATTCATCACTGTCAGAGGTCCTTTTTTGTTGTTGTTGCTAAGAAATGGGTCCTTTTATATCATTAAAAAACCGACAGAATTATGTTATTTGACGTCAAAAGGACCTTAAAAAAGTTTATATTATTATTTTTTCTTTCAAAAGATTCATAAAAAAATATTATCCATATTTCTCATAGAAAACACAGGTGCAGAAAAAAAAACCCCGGGTGAGATTCAACCTAGAAAGAAATTTAGGGAGAAGTAAATATGTGTACACACAAAAATAACACAACAAAAAATGACCAAAAGAAGGAAGGGGGGGGGGGAGAGAGAGGTTACAAATGTCCTGGCCCACTATATGGGATGGTCAACTTATAGGTCAGGGCTACACTGATGTCACCCCCCCCCCCCAACCACCTTATAGTCGTCGTCCCCCCTCCTCCTCAAACTGACAATGTAGAAAAAAATTATCAAGTCTTTGAACATATATAATTTGAACCCTGAATTGACCATTAGAAGTGAATAATAAATATATTGAAAAAATGTGTCACTATACTGACCCCTCTCTCCCCATTTCATAAGTAAATTTGCTTTTTCAGATCATTTACATAATTATGACGTCTGAATATCTCAAAATGACGTTCTCTTCTCACCCTGTATTGTCAATTAATTAATTTTAAGAAAAAAGTAGGTAAAATGGGATTAAAAAGTAATTTTAAGAATGGTATTTTACAAAATAAAACAGATATTCGAAAAAAATAATTAATGTTCAATTAACTAAAAAAGTTTATTTTAATTATATCGTTAATTTTTAAAGACTACTTTTTAGCAGATTTATTTACTATTAATTTATAAACTCATCAAGCAATTTGCACACAAAAAAAGATCGACTTTTTCATTCATTATTTTGCTTCTGTGCTTTTTTTTACTTTTGTTAACTTTCGCGAATTTTCCGCGACTTTTTTTAATTTTTCTGGTTCAAAAACCTTTAATTTGATACATAGTAAGATTCCAGTTTTTAACAAACTTTGATATTATTCCAATCTAAGAAAAATTGACATCCACTTCATATTTCTTTCTAAAAATTACTAAAAAAAAGCTAAATCTATTCACTAAACGTTTACTACAAAAGTTTAAACCATTCAAGTTCTTTTTCAGGTTAAAGTAGGTTAAAGTTAAGTCGATCTGAACTACGCATGTGCATAGGCCTATTGTGTGTTGATGCATATGATCAATGCAAACAGCGCAATAGAGAGCGACTCTAATTCAACAGTTAAAGTCGCATTAATGGTATGAACTACTAACCACTGAAGCTTAAACTTCATTCGAGCGACCTCCTCGAGCGAGCGTCAGTGCACATGCGCGTCTTCATATCATATACAAGCAACTATTAGCGACTTGTCAAAGCATCGCGACTTGCTACTCAGTCGCCAAGCTTCTTTTCAAACAGAAGCTTCAGGTCGCAAACGTTTCAAGTCGCTACTCAACAACCAATCAGAGACTAGATTTTGTTGCATATGACGTCTTTGACACCATTTTTTATGACATAACACACCATGAAGACACACCCAAAACGTTTGTAGGTGCAGCACATATGTAGTGTGTGCTAGCGACTTGCTAATTCAAGTCGCTATGCCAGTCACTAGTCGCCAGTCGCAGACGCTACGCTCAAGGTAGCAGATATGAAGTTCCAGCTTAACTAATCACCTCAACTTGCGCAACTTATTTGATACAAAAAAAAGTTTCAGAAAAATCTAAATTGAAAAAAAAAAAACCCCCCAGTAGCCATTTCGTGTTCATCAATATATATTTTTAATAATTGCGATATATTGCGTGACACTTGCACTAATAATCAAGTGTAAAACTTATGACTATTATCTCATTTAACCACATAGAAATTTAACTTCAATTACATTTATTATTTTTAAAAAGTGCAACCAAAAAAAGAACTGCATTTGATAACTAATACTGATTAGGAAATTTCGCAAAATCAAAAGGAAATTACTGATGGTCAAACAACACAACCGGGCGTAAATCTTTAGGAATAAACGTGCACCATATTACAAATGGGTCTAAATTTCAATGAAATTTATTTTCGAAAAAAAAAATCCATAATCTAAACGTTCAAGTCACGGTATATTGATAAAACATGGGATGATGATTATATTAAATTCTAGAATAACAGTTTTTTTTTGCTGTTGTTGTTGTACAATGGAACGGATGGACACAACAGATAGGGGTGGTGCAGATAAAACGTGTCCCGATCCATTTAAGAATACTAGAATACATGTAGTAACACATATGAAATTCTAAAGTGATTGTTAACAATATAAAGACATTTAATTTCTACAATAACTTGAAACAGATTTATTGGTCAGAAACTAGCATAGTTATTGAATTTTTTTAAAATATTTTTAGAAGTTTTTTTGAAGTATGTTTGATATGATTAACATTTAATAATTTAATATGTCTTAAAGCAAAAAAAGAAATATACCTTTTGCAATCAAAGAGACTTGGTTAGAGGCCAGAGTTAACCTACAACCCCCAGGTCAGTTGTAGGGTACATCTAGGGAAGATCTAGCCTCTAACTAGTCTTTTTTTTTTTGCTTTAAGGTGGTTTTAAAGTGTAAACGTCTCTCAAACTCTTTTGATTATTTTTTGTCTTTCAGAAGAGCAAAATTAAGAGAAACTTAGATACTGTTTTAGAAACTAGAATGGTAGCTGAATCACTTAAGTGTATTTTCATAAAGATATCTTTTAAAATAAGCTTTTTTATGTTAAATTTGAAAATGACCCAACTTTAAGCACATGATGTTTTTTTTAAAAAAGTTTATGAAAAGTTTATTTTAAAAGATATCAATAAAAAATAGCCTTAAGTGATTGAACTACCCTTTCTAGTTTCTAAAACACTTTATTGTTTCTCATAATTATAGTTTATGATTTCTCTTTGATTAAGTTTGCTCTTCTGCAAGAGAGAAAATCAAAATGAAGCTGGTCATAAACCAATCTTAAGAAACAAGAACGCGTTTAACGTGCACCGCTTTAAGTATCCAATATGGCGTTTTTTCCAATGAGTAAAAAAAAAAGTTCAAAAGGAAGCGGCGGCGGTGCACACGATCGACTGACCCAAAACAAGACAGATTCTTGACGGATGGGTCCAGTCTTTTGTCCACCATCATTCGGTCATGCATCTTTGGACCGATTATAACCGAAGAAAAATGACGAATACTTTTTTTTTTTCTTCTTAAGGGGAGGAGGAGGAGGAAGGGATAAGGGGGAGAGGGGACTGGACAGTAGAGGATAGGAAGCCATATGTGTACACATTAGAGAGAGAGAGGTTATACCTTTAGAAGACCCATTTTTGAAAAGGCTGACAGGACAGATAATTTTGAACTGACCACTAGATGAACCAGGTCAACAGACATTTTCATCATAGAATTATTAATATTATTATTATTATTATTATGAAGGTGTCCACTATTATGTATGCATCTATATAAAATCAAAAAAAGCCTCCCTTCCGAGGTCCACCCCTCCTCAAATTGACTGATCATTTTTTATATCATGATTCACTTCTTTTAACCCTCCTACTCTTTTATTATCCCTTCCTACTATATAGGCCTACCTTTTATAATACCCTTACCCCCCTACTCTTTTTTTTTTTTAAAAAAACTAGATTCATCACAAACTGTCGCAAAAGGAAAAAGAAAACAAAAGAAAAAGAGGACTGAGAATGAAAAAAAAACTATTCACACAAAAAAAACCTCGTTGATTCAAGATTATTCTAGCAACAATTTTCTCATTAATCTTTAGGAGTGAATTTTTCACATGAAAAATGGAACATTTTTGACCAGACATTTTTGAAGCGTATACAAAAAAAAAGTTTTTGGTTTTTGTTATGTGTGTGTCCATGTTATATATATATATTGAAATATTTCCCTATATCTTTAATAATATAAAAGTTGGTTCCAATATCTCACATTAAGAGACAGAGAGAGAGAGAGAGATAGAGAGGACACTTTTATAATAAAAATGAAAATACGGAGTAACGGGAAGTCCGTCACATGTGTTTTACTTCCAAAGAAGAAACAAAAAAACCATACACACACACATATGTAATATATACTGTAATATTTATTATTATAAAGCAAACAGGAAGCGGAAG